>JAJTUB010000074.1:128060-146698 GCA_036971345.1 Dactylellina drechsleri
CCACCCAGCGGTTCCCCATGACCCCCCTAAAACCGAACCAACCCGCTGGTTTCTGGGTTAAAACCGACCCATGTCGAACTCTAGACTTGATTTTTCTAATAACCGGAACTTTTAATAATAAGATTGTTTATATTTATTTTAGTTATTATATTATTCTTATCTATATTATATTACTGCTCTGGGGGGATCTAAGATATCGTCTTGTATAAATTAAATAACTTATTTATATTTGTTGGATTTATATAATTGATTTATTATTAATTAGTATAATAACTAAATTTAGTTTTGATTTATGGGTAATAATTTAAAAAATTACTAATTTATTATTTATTTAATAGATTACTATTATTTTATATTTTAAAAATTTTAGTAATAATAGCCTAGAATTGGGTATATGTAAAAATATATCCAAAAATTTTCTAATATAAAGTTTATTTTATAAAGCCTTTTTCTTATATTTTAAAAAATTACTACTAGCTTTCATAAATTAAATTATATAATTATTAAATGTTTAATCAATTTTGAAAAATAGAATGCAGTATTACATAAATGGTAATAGCAATTTTTAATAACTGGCCGTTTTTGAAAACTTCTATCACTGCAGCTATATCCACTTTATTATATATATATTTACTAATTATCTCTAATTTACTTTATAAAAAACTAGTTTGTTTGGCTAAATACTGTGGTTGTACAAGGAAAAATAAGATTATATGTGTGATTATATGAAGGCAAGTTTTTATGAAAATGCATTGTTCAAAACTAGGGGTGGTCCATATTTATACACTTTGACTTAGAAGTTATAATATAAATAAATGAAGGTGAAAGTTGAAGCAACAAGTAATAGGAGTGCAAATGAATATCACTTACGGGACAACTATTTTGTTTCTGGGCTTTAATACGCCAATCCAGAGTAATAAGCGTCTATAACCTATTATTATACTATCAAAACTCTAAGTCTATAACACTATCTCCCTCTTTTTAGGATCAAGGTCCGGCTAATTATTAATTCTAAAAAAAGTCATACAAAATATACACAAAATTAAAGCATGCAAAAAGGTTCTTGTAAAGAAGCGGCAACAAGAGGAATTGAAGAGAGAAGTAGAAGCTGCAGGTGGTGCATTGCGCATGACAATCGGAGAAGTACAAGTTTTGTTGTGGATTGAAAAACAACACGAAATCAAGAAGGAAGAATAAACGGTCCTTTTCACAAGTTATCTCCAGTCTGTGAACATACCAAGTCGTCTATAAATATTGTGTGATTCAGCATTTTATGTATTTAGAAAACCAAGCAACAATTTAAGTATCAATTTGAGCATACACATACGCAACCATCCTGTCCCGTTGTGACATCTTGTGTGTTACCTTGATATCTCGTGCCTATTGTACCCAATCCTTACAGTTCTATATAAAAAATAATTATATAGCGTATTCAAAAATGCTCCGCGTGTGCTTTCTTGAATTTCTCGTTTAGATATTTTGAAAATAAGGATTGGGAACGTCAGCTTTAGGATGCTCAAGCCTAAAGATACCCAATATATCAAGCACATACCCAATACTCTGCGCGTGCACTTTCTTCATTTAGCTTTTAAATTTTTGGGGAAATAAGCTTGGGGAAATTAAGCCTTTGGATACCAAAAACAGTACTGTCAAAAGCACACCCAGAAATTCCTTAAATAAATTTATGGTGCATGGACACATGTATCCACCGACTCGTCATTGAAGGACCTCTTCTTATTATATAAGACCATGCTTCCAAACCTTTATCATCTACTCTCTACACCTATCCATCATCTCTTGATTACAGTATCTTCTCACGGCATTGTCAATATTTTTACAGGGAGTATAGAGCCGACCCCTACAGAGTTTATCATCTAGAGTGCGACATGGGTTGGTTTTAACCCAGAAACCAGCGGGTTGGGTCGGTTTGAGAGGGGTCATGGGGAACCGCTGGGTAGTTTGATATAGGTCGTGGGGAACCGCTAGGTAGTTTGATATGGGTCGTGGGGAACCGCTAAATAGTTTTTTTTTTTTTAATAGTTTTTTTAAATTATAAATTTAATTAAAAACTCTATTTTTAGTAAATTTGTTACTATTTTTAGTAAATTTGTTACTATTTTTAGTAATTTATTACTATTTTTAGTAAATTTGTTACTATTTTTAGTAAATTTATTACTATTTTTAGTAATTTATTACTATTTTTAGTAAATTTATTACTATTTTTAGTAATTTATTACTATTTTTAGTAAATTTATTACTATTTTTAGTAATTTATTACTATTTTTAGTAAATTTATTACTATTTTTAGTAAAATGGTTTCTTGGCGGTGCGGTTTTTATTAAAATTTATGATTTTTAAAACCGTGTTGGGGTTTTTTTTTTTAAAAAAACCCAACCCATAGGTGGTTTCTACTATCTAAAAACCAAACTGTGGGTGGTTTCGACCATCAAAAACCAACCCGTGGATAATTTCGACCCTCTAGAAACCAACCCAACCTGCCCCATGTCGCACTCTATTATCATCCCTTCAATCTTTTTACCTAGCTTATTTCGTGTTTAAACTTTGGGCCTGCGATTAGGTAACTCATACCTGTGATAAGACCTCTTGAATCAAGGCTGATCATTGTTGGAAATGTATTACTGAAGCTTTATTTAATTGCCAGATAGATTTGCATTAAGCACATATTAATATACGCGCTTTGTACTGGTAGAACTGTTAACGGGGTTATCAGCAGTGGCCACCTGGTTTATTTATTGATGTACTGATTTTAATCAGATGCGGGCTTTCCTGAATATGGCCACATAACCTAAGTACGGTTGTGGATATACCAAAATGGGTAGTATAATTATTTTACTGGGTTATGTTGTGAATTGCAAACAGGCCCCTGATGTGCCTCGCCTGAACACATTTGGGGTGAGCTGCAGTTACGGAGGCTCTTGTGGATGTTAAGTGCAGAGCCTTAGACGTGTTTGTTGATCTCTAGAATCTATTAAATATTTATACTTTTATTTGTTTCTTTTATTCTATATAGTAGCTATAGTCACAATTATAAACTAAATTTTAAATAAATTTTAAGACAAAGCCTTTTTATCTTTTAATTTAATTAATTTAAATAAATATCTATGAGTATTAAAAAAGTTCTATTTTATAAAAAAATCATAAACTGCTATAGCATGTATATTACAGCTTCTAGAAAGCATTACTCGATATATTGTCAAGCGAAAAACACTATCCTATCTTAATATGATTGTCATAGATTTATGGTTTTGATAGTATAAATACTTGCATTACACTGGCATTTTATGCTACATTGTTCTTAATATTGTATTATTATATTTTAGTCCTTCTTTGAATATAATATTTATTTGTGAGTTTATTAAACCTGTTTTGAACCTTATATTGTAATATTATATAATATAATTCTGTGAATTTGTAAATTAATCCAATATAAAGTTATTTGAAGTTATAAAATTATTATTTTTATAGAAATTTCTAACTTGGCAGCCGAATTCGAATATTGGATTGTGGATTTAAATCGATCTCAATTGATCCCAATAGTAATGGAAGGCCGAGTTAAGATGCTTAGTGTCTAGGATAGCATATCAAACTAGTCTAGATGGAGTGACTTATTAGTGGGCGTGTATATTGATATAGATGGCTAAAAGTGATATGATATAAGTAAGTAGTATGTCCAACCCTAGCGAACTCAATCCATCTTGATTATCTGACTAGTTCGGTATTAATAAAGTCGTTAATTTATTATGCTGCAATAATTGTGATATTTGCAATTGCAGAGGCGTGCATTAGTACTGAGAAAACTGCAGTCTATAATTACACTGTTACACCATTATATTATAAGGCATTAAGCTTCACACCAACATCTTGTGAACACTATCAAAAAATACTAGATGTATGAACCATAGTTGATCTTAATTTAACACTTGATCTGAGCAGATAAAGGGCTGCTAGATGACGCTTTTCTGGAAACTGCAAAGATAAACTAGATGATGCAATAACTATTTAATTTGATGACTCATTTATCACTACTTCGTAGTAAATTGCAATTTGTTGAGTGCCAGGCAGGTTGTACAAAATTAATCGTTGGCCAGGTGTAGGTGCACATTTCAGTACACAATCGCGCATATATCCATAGAATGCCTAACACTACTAAAAAATCCCGCCTTCTGCATGGTCATGCGAAAAATGAGGAAACAGGGCAGCCCAGGCAGTAAGTATTGTAGATCTATAAAATCCTTTGTTTTAGTTCCGGAGAATTATGATGTAATCTATTCATATTACCAAAATTTACTAACTAGTGATCACATATATTAGGAAATTCTATCAGCTATTATTTTAAAGTGCCTCAATTATTAATGTTGCAGTTATCTAATGAGTAGCCATATTTTTTCCAATTTAGAGGCAGATATGCCGTACTTCATTGTAGTTTTGATCAGGTATTCCAATATCTCTTTCGAACCTGGGCCCTAAACGAACGGATTTAATGACGCAGAATTTATTAAGTCCGCCACTGCTTGTAATAGTGAATCTCCATCCAACTTTTTTATCTTAGATTATGAAGAGGAAGGAGGCGCTTTCGGTAGCATTTTAGAGGCAAATACCGTGACGATGGACCTTACAGTAGCATTTTGAAGAGAATAGGGTTACAAGGTAAGTGTTAGCCCTGTTGTGAATTTATAGCCACAAAATTTCTGCAAATTTAAGTTGCGGGTTGTGATCCCTGCTTCCATCATCATATAACTTATCACATAATATGTTTTGGTATAATCTCCCTGTTAACGGCCATGACTATTAAATAAATTATAATATAAAATTACTTTTGGGTATAAAATATTGTTCGAATCTCTACAATATTATTAAAAATATTAATTGAATAGGTGCTCAGAGCTATGAAAATCAATTCCAGAAGCAATTTAATTCACAAATTCTTGTATCCAACATCCAACCTAAACACGACAACTCTCCCGCTATTTTCAATATCAAGAAGGCAATTCCGCCAAGAGTAACTATATTCTACCAGCGTCTAACTCGCAGATTATAATAGCGTTGCCGTAGCCCTGCGACTTATGGAAAAACACGGAAATCAAGTCTCTTTTTGGGTCCTCCTGAATCTAACCCGAAAATTCCCCGCCTCTTTATCGGGCATCCCTCTTCCTCTTTGTCACAATAATACCAACAACTAGGGCGATGGCATATATGAAATGCAATAAGTGTTTTCATAATTATGAGTTCTTTCTCAATTATTATTTCACTATAGCTCTGGATACGGCCACTTGTTGGTTCTGGATTCACGTGATTATCATACGGTCAGCTATCCACCGTGCTATAATAACTGGCTATATTCTGACACCAAGCAAGCCTAAGGTGCCTGCCGTAGCTTCGTTATAGGAGTAGGGAGCGATATAAGTTGTAAAAAAGTATAATCTATTCTAATTTTTGGAAGGAATAGGTAATTAAATGTATTTGAACACTTTGCCGTTGCAAGAAGACTGTACTGAGGCATAATGTATTGTTTGGGATTGCTTAAAACCAGTTTGTGATTTATAGAGTTAGTATGGTATCAAGTTTTTTTGTCGGCAGATTCAAAAGAATTATTATATGATGATGATATGGGCTTCTATGTATTGTGGAAGAACAGTTAAGCTTATGGAATTCTGTTAGGTTTGTGGTTGGAGCAGAGTGCTAAGATGGTTATGTAGTGTTATAGAACTTAGATGTGCACACTTGATTGCCATCACACATTTTTCTAAGATATGACAGAACTAGGTTTCTAACATCAGCAAAAAATTGTGTTGTCCGAGTCCTCTCGGTCTTCTGAGGACTCAGAGGATCCAGAGGACTTTTGTCCTCTAAAGGCTTCTAAAAATTAAACGACCTTATAACCTCACAAAATCAAACAACCAAAAAAAAAGTTCCAGGCTATAATAGATAGAGTGCGACATGGGGCGGGTTGGGTTGGTTTCTAGATGGTCGAAACCACCCACGGGTCGGTTTTTAGATGGTAGAAACCACCCACGGGTTGGTTTTTTTTAAAAAAAAAAACCAACACGGTTTTAAAAACCATAAATTTTAATAAAAACCGCACCGCCAAGAAACCATTTACTAAAAATAGCAACAAATTTACTAAAAATAGTAATAAATTACTAAAAATAGTTAAAATTACGGTTTTTAATTAAATTTATAACCCAAAAAAACCATTAAAAAAAAAAAAAACCACCCAGCGGTTCCCCACGACCCATATCAAACCACCCAGCGGTTCCTCATAACCCCACTCAAACCGAACCAGTGTTTAAAATATACCTTACTAATAAAAAACCAGGTAAGTAACAAACTTCCAAAATCTTATTTTAAATTATAAAAAAACTTTGATTAATAAATATGAAATAGTATCTATTACAAAAAAAAAAAAAAAAAAAAAAAAAAAAAAAAAAAAAAAAAAAAAAAAAAAAAAAAAAAAAAAAAAAAAAAAAAAAAAAAAAAAAAAAAAAAAAAAAAAAAAAAAAAAAAAAAAAAAAAAAAAAAAAAAAAAAAAAAAAAAAAAAAAAAAAAAAAAAAAAAAAAAAAAAAAAAAAAAAATTAAAAAAAAAAAAATACAGAATTAATAAATATTTTAAAATAATAAACTATAAGATGCTAGGAGTCAACTAATAACTTCTTAGTTAAAAAAATCAATATTAATACTACAATTATAAGAAATAATAAGGCTATAGGAATCTTTAAAACTAACAGTATGATTAAAGAACAATTTTTTTAAAAATCAGAAAATAAGAATTAGAATTTTATAAAAAACTTTTAGTATCTGCTAACAACTTATACCTAGGCAGAAAATATAATAAAATCACTAACATAAAAATTATTACCAATTTTGATTTGGATAATTTCAACTATACCTATTTTAGGTTAAGAAATAAAATAACTACTAAAATAAATTTAAAAAGTAAGTTTCTATAAAATATTAAAAATCTATTATAAAATATTAACTTATATGTATAAACTAAATCAGATTTAAAAATCTTATTTCAAATAATAACCATTAAGCCATTATTAATTTTTTAACAACCATCTAAACTAAAAAACTAATATACTAAATTACAAAACTAGCAGACTTCATAAGTCTAGCATTAAATAATGGTAAAAAAGATAGAAAAGATGATGGAAATAATGGAGATAGTGGAAATAAAAGTACTAGACCCTCAGGTACAAATAAGAAAAAAAACAACAAATATAGGGTAACAGACTCTACAGATCTTTCAAATCACAAATATAATATTTTACACCATATCAACAGCCAATAAAAGTGGACCGGCTAGAAAAATCTCAATATTAAGTAAAAGAAAAATTTCATTTTTAAAATTATAAAATCAACTTATTTTAATATTATTAAAAATATAATCTTTATAGATAATTAGATTGATATTAGGAATTCGAAGTTAGCCGATAATAATTTAATAAAGTCCATTTTTATTAATTTAAAAAAAATTATTTAAAATATATTCAAAAAATATAAGGAAAATATAAAAACTACTTTAAAATATATTACTTTAAATAAATATATATATTTTAACAATAGTTTTATAAAAGACTTCAGGAGTCTTTAATTAAAAATAAAATAAAAAAAAACAAAAATTAAGAAAGCTAAGAAAAAGGTAAATAAAAAAAATTTATAGAAAGCTATTAATAGTAGTAAATATTTATTAATCAATAACTAAATACTAAAAATCTACTAACTTACTTTTATAATTATTTCTGGTAAATTTATTATTAATACCTCTTCTATTACTACTATTACTTTAAAATCATCAAAAGCTCTAGTTTTATTTTTTTTTCAAAATTCATATCAGAATCTAAATATTTTATTTAAATAATATTACTAGATTTATTTCTATTTAAGATAATATGAATTATTTGTAGAGTTCGACATGGGGCGGGTTGGGTCGGTTTTCGGTGTTGAGAAACCACCCACGGGTTGGTTTTTTTTTTTTAAGAAAACCAAAAACCGACCCAAAAACCGTCGAAATTATAAAAAACCGCCCCGCCAAGAAACCATTTACTAAAAATAGTAACAAATTTACTAAAAATAGTAATAAATTACGGTTTTTAATTAAATTTATAACCCAAAAAAACCATTTAAAAAAAAAAAAACCACCCAGCGGTTCCCCATGACCCCCCTAAAACCGAACCAACCCGCTGGTTTCTGGGTTAAAACCGACTCATGTCGAACTCTAATTATTTGTATAAAAATTCTAAAAGTTTGAAAGTAAATAATTCTAATGTAGTTAAATCTTATAATATAAATGTAGATTAGACCATTGTAACTTTAACAAATTTAAATATTTTCATAGCAATAAAAAATAGTAAAATAATTTTAATTTGCCTATAACTAAAAAAAGATTATACCAAGCTAATAAAAAGTAATGGTTATTTTCTACATAGAAAAATCACTTTAACTAACACTTTAAAAATGTAACTTGATAATATATAGGTAGTAATTTAGAAAAATATAGTAATAATATAATTATACCATTTTTATACTATTTTTTATTAAATTCCCCAAAACTCTAACTCTCCTCTAATTAGCAGAACAATTTAATTAAATCCTAAAAAAACAGCAGCAGTAATAATAATAATAAAATTAAGTAAAATAGGTTGAAGATACTAAAAAACCAGTAAAAGACTAAATTAAGAAGATTAAAAAAAACTAAAATATAATTAGTCAATACATTTTTTTTAAAAATTTAAAAAAATTAAAAAAAAATTTATTAATAATAAGAACATTAAAAAAGACTATAACAATCTTCTAAAAGATTATAACAAAGATATTTTTATTTAGATTCAATCATATACTTAATATAAAATTAATTAATCTAATAAATAACTTATAATAAAAGTAATATTTTTTTTTAAAAAATGTATATCTTATTTAATCAATCAAGTAATAAAGAGGTTATAGGAAATCTATAATAAATTCTCAGCATCTACCTCCAGATTAAAATAAAAAATATTATTTAAAGAGATTTTTTTAGAGAAAAGAAGGAATATAAAGATCGATAATTGAAATTATATATATATATATAAATTTAATAAATTTCAAACTTTTTTAAAGGTATTCTAAGAATTTTAAACATTTTTTTTTATATTCTCAATAATTCCTTTTATTATCAATTTAGATATATTTAATAAAAATAACTTTTGATAAAGTACTAGCCTCTAAGCATCTAAGGCCGTCTTCTACACAACCCCTGCAACCTCTTAATACCACCAAAGATCCTCTCAGGCTACCGGATTTTTTGCTGATGTTACTTTCAATTATAAAAATAATGAATTTACGGTTGGCTGTCAGTTAGAGGTTAGTCAATAAATTAGAAATTGTAAGTTCAATCTAAAAAAAAATTAAATAAAATAAAAAAAAATTATCACAAAAAAAAAAAAGATTTTATTATAAAATTAGACTGTTCTATTACTATTACTAGTTTAGTTTAAAATAATTTAAATCAGTTTAATTTAGTTTAGTTTCTTTCATAATATTTATATATTATTCTATAAATAGAGTAACATATAGAATAACTTTTTTTTTTTAATACAATTTTAAAAAGTTAAAAATATAAAAAGTAAAATTTATTTATTTTAACTAAAATCTAAATCATTTTTATTAAAGATATTAAAGCACCAATATACCATTTTCCAAATATACAAAAAAATTAAAATATTAATTTTTTAATTTTAAACCTTTTAATCTAAATATTTTATATTATTATTATTATTACTTATAAATTTTTTAGTTTTATTTGTTAAATCTATATTATCTTCATTTATATTATTTTTTTTATATCTTTTTTTAAAGTTTTTTTATTAAGTTAAATATTAACTTATTTTTAATTATTTATTTTTTAAAAATTCTCTAAGTGCACTTATACCTAAAAATTAACCAAAACTAATTTTAGAAAAGTTGTTTTTTTTAATTAAATCAAATTTCTTTTTTTAAATTTGCTTAATAGGTGACCAGTCTTTCTAGTCAGATTTTTTAATAAAAATAAAATAATCTTTTTTAAAAAAAGGTAATAAACTATTAAAATTATTTTTTTTTTAGATAATATAAACTTTAATTATTTTATTTTATAAATTCTTATTTAAATATTTTTTAGCCTATTTATTAAAATCTGTTTTTTAATTAGTAATATTAAATTTTTAAAATTTTAAATTTTTTTTTAATCTTTATTTAGCAGTAGATTTTTTTTTTATAAACTTATTTTTAATATCTAACTTTACCTTATTTTACCCACTTTTTAACTTTCTAAACTTTTTTTAATAAGTGGTATTTAGAGAAGATATATTAAATTTTTTTAATAATATTTTAAATATATATGCTTTTTGTTATAATTTTATTTAATATAATTAATTTAGGTATAAAAAGGTTTAATTTTACTTAAAAAATTAAATATATAGGGAAAATAGATCTATAGGTAAATTAAAAAAAATAAAATTTAATTATAAATTGCCTTTTTTTTATAAATTCAGGTAGGCCTCTTTTTCTTTTATTTTAATTGAAAATATTATATATACTTATTTGAAACAGTTTTTTTATTATTATAAATAGATTAACATTATTTATTTTATATATTTATCCTTATATTTTCTATACAAAAACACGTTTTTAGTATTATATATTAAAAAATAATAGATTTTAAGTAAGATATATGTAAATTTACACCAATAAAGATTTATACTAGTATGGGATTTTATAATATAAGATTTTATATTTAATAAATAACTAATATTAATTGTTTTAAATATAGTATTTTGTATTTTTTAAACAAAGAAATCAGCTATACTAATATATTATCTATGGTATATTATAATTCTAAAATTTAAAACCACCTAATATTTAAATTAATTTAAATCCATAATTTTATTATATAAGTATAGTAGGGATTTATTTTTAATATTTTAATTTTTAATAGCGTTTAAAATCGGGGCGGGAAAAATCGAGTCGGGACGGGGAATTCCCCGGCTTTAGCCGGGGAAAAAAAATTGAAAATGACTTTCCCCGAGTCGGAATATTTCTGTCACACATAGGCACGGCACCACTGTGGCAACAGAACAAAAGTTCGCAAATGATCTCATGATGGAGATCACGCCGTTTACACTATAAATACTGTTACAAATTGTAACACTATCTTCTCTTTTCATAACTAATTAATTAATTAAATGCGACTTTTAATTAATTAATTAATTATAATTATAGTGTATTGCGTGTTAAAACCAACAAGTGATTTTCGTAAGTGATTAGTACGATGTTAATAATGCATTGATGCAGGATCAAATGTTTATGTTGTTAATTAATGACGTTTGTACGTGAAACCACAAAATGTATATAATGAGGTTCGAATGTAGGTCACTGATGATTGAGATTATTGTGTCATATATAGGTATGGTACCACTGTGGCAATAGAATAAAAGTTTGTAAATGATCTTATGATGGAGATCACGCCGTTTACACTATAAATACTGTTACAAATTGTAACAATTTCTTGGGTCGGGGTAAAATTTTTTGGATATTTCTCGAGTCGGGGTAAAATTTTTTGAATTTTTTTTGGTGGGTAAAAAGTAAAAAAAAAAACCGATAGTTTCCCAAGTCAAAAAAATACCCCAATACAAATTTTTATTACCCCTCAACTCGATTTCAGTTTTTTTTTTGGTTCAGAGCAAATTTTCCCTGTTATAATAATATATTTTTATAAATATATATTAATGATTTAGAAAAAACTATGTAAATAAACTATTATATAGTAAAACCACCCAAAAACCAACAGTTCTCCGCTTATCAATAAGAACTTATCAGATTACGTAATCAAATCACGTGATCATTAAAATTTTTATTATATAATTAAAATTAAAATTTAATAAAAAAATTTAAAAAAATTAAATTGCATTTTTATTAATTTTTTTTAATTTTAATTTTAATTTTTTTAATTTAATTTTTTCGATTTTTTAATGAAAATAATTTAAAATTAGGTGTGGGAGATCTTGAAACACGCTAAAACGACTAATGCTTTTTTAACAAGTTTTTAAATTAAATTTAATTAAATAAAATTAACCGCTAAACCGTTTATAGACGAAAAATACGAATTGATTAATTTTTTTTTAAAAATTCAAAAGTTTTCTCTTTTTGAAAACATTTTGTCAAAAATATAGCCGAACACATCTCCATATATACGACATATACGTATATACAACATATACACATATAGTACAACATATACACATATACACCGACATATACATATATACAACATACACATATATAATACAACATATACATATATACAACATATACAACATATACGTATATACAACATACACATATATAATACAACGTATACATATATACAACATGTGCGACGTATACGTATATACGACGTACACATATATAGTACGACGTATACATATATACAACATATACAACGTATGCATATATAGTACAACATATGCGTATATAGTACAACACATATGGTATACATCATATATATGGAGGTATGTTCAGCTATATTTTCAACAAAACATTTTCAAAAAGAGAAAACTTTTGAATTCTCAAAAAAAAATCAATCAATTCGTATTTTTCGTCTATAAACGGTTTAGCGGTTAATTTTATTTAATTAAATTTAATTTAAAAACTCGCTAAAAAACCACTAGTGGTTTTAGCGTATTTCAAAATCTCCCACACCTAATTTTACATTATTTTCATAAAAAAATCAAAAAAATTAAATTAAAAAAATTAAAATTAAATTAAAAAAAAAATTAATAAAAATGCAATTTAATTTTTTTAAATTTTTTTATTAAATTTTAATTTTAATTATATAATAAAAATTTTAGTAATCACATGATTTAATTACGTAATCTGATAAGTTCTTAACTCTCACCTCAACTCAGGATATCCTGAGACACAAGTTTCAGTACCATTTCAAAATTAAAAAATTCAAAAATTTTCTCAAAAAAACTTTTTACCTACCAAAAAAAAATCAAAAAATTTTACTTTAATTTAAGAAATATTTAAAAAATTTTATTTTAATTTGAGAAATATTCCAACTCAAAAAAAGTTATTTTCAATTTTTTTTCCTCAGCTAAAGCCGGGGAATTCCCCGTCCCAACTCGATTTTTCCCGCCCCGATTTTAAACGCTAAACCGAACCAACCCGCTGGTTTCTGGGTTAAAACCAACCCATGTCGCACTCTAATAATAGACCAAATCTTAATAATTTTAATTTATTATAATTTGGGGCTTTATAGAATTCAAGAAATTTACAACTTGTCGTTTTGAAATATATATATTTTTTATTAAAAAATTATCAAAGCGACTGAAATAATGGAATTCTAACTCATAAAAACGCGTCTGATTAGCAAAAAATAAGGTGAAAATGAGTAAAAACACTTACAAAATAGCTTATATCACCTAAAAAACAATTATTTTATTAGTAAAAGTCATGTTTTTAGTTTTTATTGTTCACTTACCGCTGATATTCAAAAAAAACCAAGTTAAACGACAAGTAAAAACTTCTGGAGATCTATGGATTCATAGGTTCTTATAGACTTTTTTCGAGCTCATTCGCGTGGACATAGAACCTTGAAAAAAATATTTATTCTTTTTTGATGTTTCGCGACGCGTTGTTTAATTTTATTTTGAACCGCACCGGATCCGTGCGTGGATTCTGGGCGTCATAGCGCTGCCAATTTAATTAATTTAGATTGAAACTAGTGTTCGAAAAAATAAGCAATATGCACCGCCAAGAAGTACCTTTCACCAAAATTTGTGTTGGAGGTACTTCTTGGCGGTGTATATTGCTTATTTTTTCGATCACTAATTGAAACCACCAAATTTAATTATAATTTGGTGCCGTGGATCCGGTTGGTGCCGTGGATCCGGATGCCGTGGATCCAGATCCAATATGTACGTGATATCGATGGTGATATCGATGGTGATATCGATGGATATCAACCGTTTTGATCCATTGGGTGATCACGTGATTTGATTTTGAATTTTTGATGTGGTGTGGATCTCGCTTGTGTCCTCCCGGAATATATGGACCATCCTCTGGAGACCCTTGGCATCCTCTGGAAGTCTATGGCTGATCCTCTGAAGGGTCCAGATTTTTTGCTGATGAATGTTAATAAAAGTTCTGATACACGAAATTTATTACCTGTGAATAATTTTGGATTAAAGAAAAAAAATATGAAGGATTATTTTGATAAAAAGAAATTTTAAAAAATGTTATAAAGTATATATATATAGTTGTGTTTTTTCTAGCATTTTAATAAATTTTTGTATTGCAACCTAGGAAAATTGTTTAAAAATCTAAGTGATTTTTGTTACTTATAGCTCACTCCCCAACCTGGTATGAGAAGGAAAAGTATTCATTTTAGAAACTATAGTACGACCGAAACTCCTAAGAATAGATAGTGACGTTTAGCGTTTAAAATCGGGGCAGGAAAAATCAAATCAGGATGGTGAATTTTTCGACTAAAGTTAAAGAAAAAAAAATGAAAATGATTATTTCCAAATACTTAGAATCTTTAAAATATCATCACCTTAATTAAAATATTTTTCAAATTAGAGTAAGATTATTTGGTTTTTTTTTTTAAATAAAAAATTTTTTTACTTTAAAATAGTATTGAAAGTATTTTAGAGATATTTTAAATCAAAATAAAAATTAGATAGTTAAATCAAAAAAAAATATAAAAAATTGAAATTAATTTAAAGTTTAATTATAAATATATATTAATAATTTTAAAATATATTTATAAACCGTCACAGACTGATAGTCTTAACAGTACAATTACTTGTACTTAGAGTGCGACATGGGGCGGGTTGGGTTGGTTTCTAGATAATCGAAACCACCTATGGGTCGGTTTTTAAAAAGTCGAAACCACCCACAGATCAGTTTTTAAATAATAGAAACCACCCACGGGTTGGTTTTTTTTAAAAAAAAACCCCCAACACAATTTTAAAAATTATAAATTTTAATAAAAATTGTATTGTTAAGAAACCATTTAACTAAAAATAGTAATAAATTTACTAAAAATAATAATAAATTACTAAAAATAATTAAAATTACAGTTTTTAATTAAATTTATAACCCAAAAAAACCATTAAAAAAAAAAAAAACCACCCAGCAATTCCCCACAACCTATATTAAATTACCTAGCGATTTTTTACGACTTATATCAAACCACCTAGCAGTTCCCCATGATTTTCCCAAAACCGAACCAACCCACTGGTTTTTAGATTAAAACCAACCCATATCGCACTCTACTTGTACTACATTTTACACTACATTATTTTTTGTTTTATTTCCCTATATCTTCTATAAAAAACTGCCCACCTATATATTATATTTTACCTATTTTACTCTAAACTCTAACATACAGCATTCATATATTACATAATTGTTTATAAAATTATATAACATCAGCAATAAGCAAACAAACAACAAACACTACTCAATAATTTATAATATTACAAATACAAATATATAAGTACTAATATTTATATAAAATATCATTATATATATAAAATTATTATTAAAATTAATAAATAATTCTTATTTTTTATTAATTAATTTAAATATAATATAAATTTATAGTTTACTATTACTTTATTATTATTATATTTTTTAATTAACAGTTTTACTATTTTTGATGATAATATACTTCCCTAAATTAAGATTTAAACAATAGGATTAAAAAATAAAAGCTAAAATAAACTTACTATAACCCCTAAATTATAAATATAATACTTTAACTAATTTAACTTAATTTAAATAAAAAATTTATATATATATTAAATCCTCTTATATTTAAAAATATTTAAGAATATTTTTTTGAAAATATAGAATTAAAAAATACCTCAAATTTAGAATTTATTAAAAACAAAAATAAAAAATATAATTATTTTTACAAAATATAAAAATAGTGATTTAATAGAAGAATATATATTATTACATAAATATTAAAATATTAAAAATTTAATAATAAATAAAGATTAGTAATTATACTTCTTAAATTAATATTTAAAATTATTATAGAAGAAGTAAGTCGAGTGGTATGAATGTGGCCACCCCCTAGTTATGGCTACCCCCATTGTAAACAACGAAATTATATATTATTAGTAACAGTTCTGTTAGTCTGAGAACTATAAATACAAAAAATATATGAATTTATTTGATTTTATCATCTATATTGCTTCTGTATTTCGAATATTTTATTATTTTAGGTTGTATATGGTTTAATTATTATAAAAGTGTTTTATTTTTAACAACTAAAATATTGTTTTTTTTGTTAAATATTACCTTATTTATTATTACTATAATAAGTTTAGGCTTGCATTTTCATTATAAAATTATTTTGGTTAAAATAACAAATTGCTTATTTAGATTTTAATATATCTTTTGTTTTTTTATTAATTAAATTACTTTTAACTCAGCTTATAAGTTTTATACCTCTTATTATAGCAAGATATTCTTAACTATATATTTATTAAAACCTTTACCAATTTTGCAAACTGCTAATTATATAGAAAAATTTTAAATATATAATTTAAACATACAGTTAATATTTAGATTTTTTATTAAAATAATAATATTATTATTTTGTTTTAAAAAAAATATATATAATTGCTGGGTTATTATCTAGTAATTTTATAATATTTTATTATAATTATAGGGGTAAAGCCTAATTACTTTTTATTTTATAATTATATTTTTTTTTATAAAATTATTTATATATTCTTTGGTATAGAATTTAAAAAATGATACCTTACCTATTTAAATAATATTTATGGAAATAATAAAGTTTTTAAGTTACTATTTATATATTATTTTTAATATTAAAAAATACTCTAAATTTAAAAGCTAGATAACATGAGAGATGTAAACAAATAAAAACAAAAAATATATATTATTAAAATAACATTTAAATATAAATTCATTTATTATATATAAACTATAATTGTTAATTATTAGTAACTATATTATAAATATATTATTTATATTAGTTTCTAGTAAAAATATTTTGATTAACTATTCTAAAGCAATAATATTGCTAATTTAGTTATTTTTTAAAAATATTATATACTAATTAAATTACTATTTTAATAATTAAACTTAAAACTACTAATTTTAAATAGATTTTGCTTTAAAAATTATTAACAAATTAAGAATATAGCCTAAAATAAAAACATATTTTATAAATAATGTTTAAAAATATAATTAATTTGTTTTTATAAGTACCTAATACTCCTAATAACTAGAGCTTTTAATAATAAGATTATTCATATTTATTCTAGCTATTATACTACTTTTATCTATATTATATATTATTTTAAATAAATTTAAGATACTATTTTATAAAAATTAAAAAGTTTATTAATATTAACTAAATTAATATAATTAATATATTACCAATCTATATAACAACCAAACTTAATTTTAATACATAAATAATAATAAATAAAATTAATAATCCACCATCTACCCAATAGAATACTATCACCTTATTTTATAAGAGTATTAATTGTAATATTCTGTAATTGAGCATATATAAAAGTATAACTAAAAATTTTTTAATATAAGATTTATTATATAAACCTTTCTTTTTATATCCCAAAAAGTTATTATTGGCTTTTGTACACAATACTATATAACTGTTAGGAAGTAAGCTGGTTTTAAAAAATAATCCAAAATATCCCATATATAATAGTAGCAGTATAAAAAAAGTTACCATCTTAAATAGTACTAATCGCAACAGCTATATTAATTTTATTATATTATCTTTTAGGTATTGTATAATGGATTTGACAACGAAAATAGGCTTAATTAACTAAATACTATAATTACACAGGTGAAAACAAAAAAACGCGTGTTCACATTAAGTGAGATTTCGCGAAAAAAATGGGTGGCCACAACTAAGGGGTGGCCACATTCATACCACTCGACTTATATATTAATAATTAAAATTATATTTACACTTTTAATATAGAAATATAAATTATAAAAGAAATATTTAAAGAAAATTTAGAAAAACATACAAAAAAAGAAATATTAATATACATCAGCAAAAAATTGAAAAAAGGCTTGAGGTCACATACAAAAGTGTGAGGACCTAAGAGGACAATTACATATTAAATTAGTGGTTAAAAGGACTTTTATAGTGTAGAAAAGACAACAGGAATATTAAAAAAATATATCCTTCCAAAATAGAAAAGTCCTCTCCACACCCCTATCGCCCTCTCAACCACTAATTTAATATATAATTGTCCTCTCAGGTCCTTACACTTTTGTATGTGACCTCAAGCCTTTTTTCAATTTTTTGCTGATGTTATCATTTTTATTTTTTATTTTTTTTTTATTTTTTTTTTTTTATTTTAATTTTGTTTTTTTTTATAATTTTTATATTTTATTATTATTTTTATAAATTTTATTTTTTAAATTTTATTTTTTTTTATTATTAAAAGTTTTATTAATTTTTTTTTTGATTTTGGATTTGTATTTTTTTTAAAAAATTTTAAATAGGGAGGTTTCTTTTTTTTTTTTTTTTTTTATTTTTTCTAAACTTATTTTTATTTTTAAATTT
>JAJTUB010000075.1:0-12500 GCA_036971345.1 Dactylellina drechsleri
AAAAAAAAATTTATTAATAGTTTTGATAAAGATTAAATTTAGTTTATTATTTTTTATTAAATTTTAAATATATATTTTTATTTAGAAGTTATTTAACTAAATTTTATTATAAAATTACTAAAAAAAAAAGTTGGATTTTTATTTTTTAAAAATTATATTTTTATATTTAAATAATAAGTTTTTATTAAATTTTTTTTTAATTAAAAGAATTTTTATAAAATTAATTAAAAATATTAAAAAATTAATAAATTTTAATTAAAGCTTTATTAATTTTTTTTTTATAATATTTTTATAATTAAAATTAGTAATTAATTTAGTATATTAATATTTTTTTAAAATAGTAGTTAATGTTAGTAATTTAATAAAAATTGTTTTTTGGGTTATAAATTTTAGATATTATGGTTTAAAATTAAATATATTATTTTAATATTAATTATTATTTTTATATTATTTGTTTTTTGATTTTATTATATTAGATGGAGTGTATCTGTAAAAAGATTGAAATAATCTAAAAAAATATAATATAAAAAAAAAAATAAAAAACAATAAAAAATTAAAAAAAATTTTATATTAATTTAATATTATGAGAAGTCTGTATTAGATTTTAAAAAATAAATGTTTATAATTAATTACTTTAAAATTTTAATAAAGTATATTAAGATTGGTATTAATTTTTTATTATTATATAATAATTTTTTTATATTCTTATTAATTTTTTATATTTTTATATAATAATTTCTAGGAAGTTCAGATTTTTGCTGATAAATAATTATTTTAATTTTAATTTAATTTATAAAATATAATTATTATATTAAAAATTTGGACTTGAAATTATAATTTGGATTTTATATTAAAATAAATATTTAATATATAAAAACTTATCTAAATTAAATATAAACCATTAAATTTAAAATAAAAAATTAAATTTAAAATAAAAAATTAAATTTAAAATAAAAATTAAAATTTAAAAATTAAAATATTTGATAATTAAATTTAATTAAATAATTAAACTTAAAAAACTTAATCGGTAATAATTAAACTTAAAATAAAAAATTAATATTAAAATAAATTAATTTTTAAAAAAATAAGCAATATATTTTGTTAAAAAATATTTAAATATTAAATTTTATATTTAAAATATTTTTTAATAAAGTATATTATTTATTTTTTTAAATATTAAAATAAATATTTAATAATTAAACTTAAAATAAGTATTTACTAATTAAATTTAAAATAAATAATTAATAATTAAACTTGAAAAAAAAACTTAATAATTATATTTAAAATAAATAATTAATAACTAAATTTAAAATAAATATTTAGTAATTAAATTTAAAATAAATAATTGATAATTAAATTTAAAATAAGTACTTAATAATTAAATTTAAAATAAACAATTAAATTCAAAATAAAGTAATTAATAGTTAGATTTAAGATAAATAGTTAACAATTAGACTTAAAGTAAGTGGTTAGTAGCCAGACTTAAGGTAGATGGTTAGTAGTTAGACTTAGGGTAGTTAAACTTAAGGTGGGTATTTAGTAGTTAGATTTAAAGTAAGCAATTAGATTTAGGGTAAATAGTTAGCAGTTAGACTTAGGGTAGATTGTTAGTAGTTAGACTTAGGGTAGGTATTTAGTAGTTAAACTCGGGCTGAAAGGTTAGATTTAAGGTAAGCAGTTAATAATTAGATTTAGAGTAAGTAGTTGGTAGTAAGATTTGATCTTAAATATTAAATTTAAAATAAGTATTTAGACTTAGAATAGCTAATTAGCAACTAAATTAAGAGTAAGTAATTAGATTTAAAGTAAACAATTAGACTTAGGGTAAATAGTTAAATTTAAAATAGTCAGTTAACAGTTAAACTCAAAATAGATATTTAGATTTAAAATAAATAATTAGTAATTAATAATTAAATTTAAAATAAATAGTTAGTAGCTAAGTTTATAATAAATAATTAATAATTAGGCTTAGTTTAAATTATTAGTAGCTAAGTTAAAGCTAAAGAGTTTATAATTAAATTCAAGTTAGAGAAGTAGACTAAAAACAGATAATTAGATTTAGAATAGGTACTTAGACTTAGGGTAGGCACTTAGTAGTCAAATTTAGGGTAGGTAATTAATAATTAAATTTAAAGTAGATAGTTAATAGTTAGATTCAAAATAAGTAATTAATAGTTAAATTTGATTTTAAGAGTTAAACTCAAAATAAGTAGTTAAATTTAGGGTAGGCAGGTAATAATTAAATTTAGGGTAGGTAGCTAAATTTAAGATAAATAGTTAGCAATTAGACTTAGGCTAAAAACTTAGACTTAGGGTAGGTAGTTAAGTGCCAGTTAAAGCACTAATTAAAATACCGGTTAAGAAAGGTAACTATTACTTGAAATTACAGTTAAGAAAGCTAATCATTGCTTAATATTTTTGGTTAATATTATTAATTGGTACTAGTGGGGAGGTTAAAATGAAGGTAAACTAGTGTTGGTTTAAGTATCTATTAATTAAAACACTGGTTGGAGCACTAATTGGAGTACTGGTTGGAGTGTTGGTTAGGAAAGATAACTGTAGTTTAAAATTATAATTAAAAAAGGTAACTGTTACCTAATAGCTTCTATTAAGAAAAATAATTGGTATATTAAGGAGTTTGTTAAAAATGAATATATTATTATTAGAGGTTAAATCATAATAAAGGTGGGTTATTATTAGTTAAAGTGTTTGTTTACTAAAGCACCAATTAGAATACCAGTTAAATTAAATAACTATTATTTAAAGTTATGGTTAGGAAAGGCAACCATCACTTAATACTTTTAATTAAGATTGCTAACCAGTACTAATAGAAAAGTCAAAACAAAGATAGGTGACTTATAATATATTAAAATCAGAACAAAGGTAGGTTACTCTCATCATATTCTAATAACTCAAAGACTTAGATATCCAGAATAAAGTTAAAAAACCTGGGTATAGTCACATTTGCCAACTATATATGCAAAATTAGTATAACTTTAAACACAAGTTGCCCAAGTTATTTTTGTTGGTTACTTAAGGTAATATAAGGGGTCACAAAATATATAAGAAAGAGCAGACTAAAAAGACTAAAATATAAAATAATATTTTAAAAATAGTAAAAAACTGATTTTTAATATATACTAATATTTAAAATATAGTTATTTTAGATTTAAAATTAATAATTATACTAGTTTAGAAAGTAATTGATGTGTACTGCAAAGTAATCATTGGTTAAGTTAGAAGGTTCTGAGATAAACTAAAATAAATAAAAATTAAAATATAAACTGAAATTATTACTATACTTATTTATAATAATGATTTTGGTTTACATACACTATACTTTTATATTCTATTATAAAGGCTTAAGTATCATCTAGGAAGGTAACTAATCTAGACCTTTTATTCAAAAACCTAAATGAATTAAACTGAAAGGTAACTAGAAGGGGCCTGGAGGTTAACCATTAGCTGAGCAATTAGAAAAGTGTTGATCTTATTGCTTATTATTAAATACCACATTTGAATTGCTAGTTTGATTGGTATTATATAACATGCAACGGGCTGTAATATAAAATAAGGATAAATTGAAAAGAATATAATTAAAAACTAAATTTAGCCTAACACTAAATTTAAGAGCAAAACTAAAGATAAAAACTAAATTTAGTAATTAAATTTAAAAACAAAACTGAAAATAAGAAATCAAATTTGGTAATTTAATTTAAAAACAGAACTAAATATAAAAAATCAAACTTGGTAATTTAATTTAAAAATTACATTTTATACTACCAGTACTATAAAGCCTAGCTGGGAACTAGAACTTTCAAATTATCAAATTACTGTAGAACTAAAGGGTTACTATTATAGAGTGGCTTAGAAGTTTGGTAATTACATTAGGTAATTACCAAAAACAACTTTTTATTATATCAAGCTAAATACAAATTAAATTATACCAAATTTTATAAATCTAGAAGTTGCTATGGTAATGAACTAAAGAATTATTTTGTTATAAATTTTAGTAAATTGTTGCTTTTGAATTTAAGTAAATTTAAAGATTATTATTTATTAATTATACTAATTTTGATTTTTTATATTAACTTTTGATTTTTGACTTTTAAATTTTGAGGTTTTTTTATTTTAATATCCTCCCTTCTCAAGTTTACCCAATGAATTAAAAAAAGAACTAAAGAAAGGATAAAAAAAGGGGGAAATAGTTGGGTACTGCTGTATACCAGTATCTAACTATAAAACCTATAAACAAAATACCATTTTTGACATTCGGGGGAGGGGGAGATAAAGTATAAAAAACCTTTAACTAAGTTTTAGGCCCAATTATACTATTCAGTTTAATCTCTTTCAACTTTTCCAAACCGGCAGTCCTCAAAACTACCAACCAAATACCAGTTTATTTATTTTATAAGTAATTACATAATAGGTAGCTAACTACTGAACTTTTGATGTGACAAAAAATAAAAAATGAAATGTAAGAAGCTTTTGGCTAGATATTAGGTCTAATTATATTATTCAGTTTAATTTTTTTGATTTTCCCAAACTGATAGCCTTCAAAGCTGTAAACTAAATATTGATAGATTACCAACAAGATGTTAGTATAATTCTATAGTGCCTTCTTTTTTGAAGTATCCAAGCCTTACTGTGGCGAAGAGGTGAATTATTGGTTCTCAGCAAGCCAATACAATCACAAAAAATAATATAAATATATATACATACATTTGAAAACTAAACTTGAAAACTGAATTTATATTTAATAACTTTATAAAAGAATGTAATAAAAAGTCAAATTTATAATAAATAAAATAACAATTTAATTGCTATACATAAGTGCTTAACTCTATAATAATTTCTGTAAAGTTTATAGTATTGCAGGTTTTGGTTAGGTCGTTGCTGCTTCTGGGCTTTTTTCCCAACCAGAGCATATATTGCTTAAAATCCATACAGCTCACCTCTAGGGGCAAGTACTTTTTAAATGAATTATCATAGAACATAAACTAATATAAAGGTAGAACCACATTCTTGTATCTTTTAATACAGGATCCCATATCTCTACTGCAGATTCTGTCCAAGAGTAGGTAGGTAAAGCATATACTAGAGGCTAACCAAGAACTTCTGCTCTAGTCTATGGCAAGCTGCTAAGCACTAAAAAAGTCAAATCTTGAGGGGTATCAATTCAAAATGTGATTTTTAATCAAAGTCTAACTTAGTAGTATAGTACTGGTGAAGTATAGGGTGCAAATTTATGTAAATTTAAACAAAATTTTAGATAACTTATCCTTCCTTTCCTGCTAAGTGGCTTTGGATTTGGTTATTAGCTGGTTACCCCTTTGGAGCTATTTGTTGGTGACCTCTTCTAGAATCTTGATTTTGGCTTCGGCTTTAGTTGGGTATTCCACTATAGTAGTAATTAGTATATTATCTTTGGTAATTAGGGGCAGTTTTAGTTTAAACTAATCTAATATTTTTTTAAAGGATCTAATACAATTATTATAGTTAATCAAACTACTATCCTTAGAATTACAATATTCAATTCTGAAATCCATCCTAGTATTTAAAATCAAATACCTGTAATCTTAGGTTAGTACCAAATCCTATACTAAAGAGTTAGGGATTGCTCTTTCAATAGTACAGAATTTAAGTTCCCAACTTTTAGATACTATAATTAGTATAAAAACTTGGGTACCATTTTTTTTAGCCTTCCTTATGATTTGTATTAGATAATAAATTAAATTAAATAATTTTAATATTAAAATATAACTAATATAACTAAAATTTATACCTTAATATAAAGCTTTTGTTATTATTATAACTCTATAATTAAAATTATTAGTAAATTACCATTGTTTAAATGTAAAAACCCTAGTTGTTTTGTCCATAATTATATAGTAGTATAAGTAACTAAATTATAAATTAAATTTTTTAACTAGTTTTCGATTATTAACAAAATATATTGCTTGTTTATTAATATTCTCTTCTTTCTTTACCTAATGTTTTAGTGTACTCAAGACCAATCTCTAGTACGCCAACTAGTTCCTATTATTAATGTATTAGATTTTAAGGTTGAATCTGCTTGTAGAAGCTTTTATAACTTCCAAATTACTTTTTTTAAAACTAAATCATTTTTGGAACTTGGTTTTTTTTAAGATTGGTAGTATAGCTGTTAGGTACATAATCTGAGTTTTATAAATTTATAATTTATTTATACTCAAAAATGAATTTTAATAGATAAGGATATTAATCAAAAGTAAATAATATTTGTTAAAAACAATTTTATCCAGAATATTACTAGTCTGCAAGCTTTTTAGAAAAGTATGGAATTTTAGATTCTTTAATTATTCCAAGCTGGTAAATATTAAGTTATATATAAGTTTATGGTTAATAATATTATTTTATTAGCTATTAGATATACTTAATTTAAAAAATTTTTTAATGATGTTATCTAAAAATATTTTGAAAAAAACTATGATAATAATATATCTAATACTATTTAGATAGGAAGATAATTGAAAAAACAACAATTTATTACCACCAGTTAACAAAATAACTAGTATTTAAATAATTCTGGTTACTATATATTTCAGTATAATCCTTTGTTTGGGGTATTAATAACAAAAGTCTTTTATTCTAAAAATATATTTAATTTTTTGCTTGACTTGGTTTATGGTTCATCTTAGCTAAATTATCTAAACTTTAAGTATTTTTTTAGGCTGGTTGGCTATTATGGTACTTGACTTTGTGTAAGCATACTTGAAGCTAACTGCAAATTTATCAGATCTGATATTAGGTAACTTGGGATTTTGGTCAACTTTTAACCACTACTGCCAGGCTTTGTAAGCTACAACATGGTTAATTAGAAGTTTTTTGCTTTTAGTGTAGTTGATATCTAATTGCATACTATAAGCTTTTTTGGCAACTGATGAAGAATAAAAAACCAGCTAGTTTTAAGAATTTAAGTCTTTGAAGTTCTCTCCCTCATCATCTGATTTGTTATTATTTTCAAATTCTATGTTATTTTGGTGAGTTTGGAATAGATGGATAATTATAACTACTCCTATCTAGCACTAATTTTAGATAAACAGCTCCGGTAACCTATTTTTGATGGATTCTTTCTTTAACAGCTCTGAAAGCTTAGAGCTGTCCCACCTATCATTCTTCCTAGCCCACAAGTAGGTCAGGAATTAAGCCCAACTGGCTTTAGCCATTATCTCATTATCTATTTTACTCTAATCTTTTACCCTCAAAGTGTACCAGAGGCCAAAATAATAAATCAGGATTATAAAAACCAAAAAATTAATAATTATCTAACCCAGCTACAGGAATAAGCTGCAGTATATATATTTGTTAGATTATTTAAAATAAACTAGGTTTTTAAAAAATCGGATTACAATTCCAACTTACCTCTATTATTAGATAAGATTCTGACTTTTGTAATAGCAAATACTTATTAATATGGTGTTCTTATAAACAAACAGATTTTTCAAATTTTAATTATTTATATAATGGGTGTTTAAGATTTTGGAACCACAAATTAGTTACCCAGTACAGATATAAACCAGTAATAATACTAAACCCAAAAATTCTTTAATTATTTATTTGTAAGATTCCACCCAAACCAGTGTAAATAAATTTTAAAAATTAGTCTACAAATTACTATCTTTGTTAAAAAATTTATTCAGAAAACTCTATAAAAATTAATCTTTCTTAACCACTATTCCTTTTTACTCATCAATTAGCATATTTTAAGCCACCATACAATTGTTTATATTTTCTGATACTATACTGCAATTCCTCAAGTCCAAATTGGGTACCACTAAATTAAAAATTAGTTTGTTTTAGGTTCTTAATACCTATTTAGTCAGGTTTTGAACAAATCCAAAAAAGCAATTGGTATTCAGCTTTATATCTTTGTAAACCACTATTGAACCTTCTTTTTATAGTATAGTTAGTATGTTTGGTTTAATTTTGGCTATACATATGGCTAAGGCCCGTTAACTTTGCAGTTCACTTAGAGGGATCCTAATATAATTCTATATATAAATCTTTTGATAAATTTTCAAAAGGTCTAAAATCTTTTTATCATCATCTTTGATTAACCACAGGTAGTCTATAACCATCAACTAGCAGTAGTATATAATCTTGTTTAAATAAATCAATACTTTAGTAATTATTATTATAATATTGTTGGGTTTAAAATTCTTAAAGGCATTAAACAATAATAAACCTAATTTAAAAAAACTGAACTAATATTTTTCTTTTATAAAAACTAATAACAGACTGAAAAAATCTTTTACTATTGGGTCCAATTGTATGAATGATATAAATCAATTAGGACTTTATATTAACTACTTAAGATTATTTAACAAACTATTATAGGTTTAATTGCTTAACTATTTACTAAAATAATCTATAACTCCAACTTATAGTAAGATTAATTTAAATAATAGTTGGGAACAGTTGCCAAATAGGTGACCATGCTTAGTACAGTAGATGTAATATATAAATTAAATCCAGTATTTGAAATAGTTTTTGGTAGTATTTGTTTAAATGCGTTTTAGGGGTTTTAAGCTTAGTTTACCCTACTCTGTGTTAACTAATAAATAGGATATATAATTATTAAAGATTTTATACTTCTATTTGATAAACTTTTTATAAGCAGTTAACTTTCTGATTACCTCCAAATATATATAGCTAAAGTTATAAATTTAAATTAAAATTAGGTTCTCATAACTAAGATTACTTTTAATACTAAGTACTTTTAAGGTGGCTTTAATCTTGGATCTGAACAAATTAGTAATATAGGCTAGGTAACCAGTTTTGTTGTTTTAAAAAATAATGTCTAGTTAATTTTGGTAATTAACTATGGTTTTCTGCTATTATAAAAAAACAGCTTTTAATAAACCATTAACTACTAAAATTTAGCCACTAAAAGTACCTACTTTTATTTTCTATAAAACAAATAATTATATTAGCAAAACCTTATTATCAATATTTTAGTTAATATATTAATAAATAGAGCTAAAGTCTTTAACATAAACAGTTTATACCTAATAATTAAAAACAATTTTATCTATTAAATATAATTTTTGGCTATTTTACTGGAAATTGTACTTTTTTTACAAGTATTTTCTCATTTTGGTTCAGGAATAATTTTTAAATTAGTATTTTAAATAAATATACTTTGTTATAATCTTAAAATAAAACTAAAAAAATAAAAGCCTATTTTTATTTTAAGATAAAAATAAGGTAAATTACTTAATACTATTATTTTTAAATGAATTTATCAATTACAAGTAAATCTTAAATATTAAAATATTTACATACTAGCAATAATAATATTTACAAATATTTTTTTTATAATAAACCTACTAATAAATAATATAAAACAGAATTTGTTATTTAAATATATATTTAAAATCAAATATATTCACTACCTCAACAAATTTTAAAGTTATTATATTAGGATTTTTTAAAAGTGTCAGTTGGGTTCAAGGGTTTTTAATAAAAAAATTTAAATTTTTATAATTAAAAATTATTAATTTTAAGTATATTATAGGGTATATGTCTATTATAGTTAGATTTTATAATATATGAAATTTAAATAGCAGTTGCTCTTATAGTCAGGTTTACTCTGGATTATTAGTTGGTAATTAGAATCCTAACCCACCAATAGAATAGTTTTCAGTTATAGGTTAGGTAACCAACAGTCTATACACTAGACCTAAATAATTCTCAAACAGAATCCATGAAGATTTTAATATCAACAGGTCTGTAGTTAGATTCACAAGTCTGCTTACTACAGAAATAATAACAAATACAATCAATAATTCTAATGTTGTAAGTTTAACATATATTATACATTTTTTAACAAATATTATAAAAAATATCAGATCTACAGAATAAAAATTTAATAGATAGTTGTTAATTCAGCTAAAAGTTTATAATCTGGTTTTACACAATAATTCAATCTGGTTCCCAACTTAATTTGTAAATCAATACACAGACAAACAGGCAACTTAGTTGACAAGCTGGTTAACAGTCTAGTTTACGGGTTAATTAACTAGTTAACAATCCGGTTTATTAGTTAGTTAACATGCTAGTTAACAGCCTGCACACTAGGTCAAATTTATAATCTAATTTTACATATTGGATACCAAGCAAAATTCAAATACCAAACAAAATTAGGATAACTAAATTTTACCCTAGCAATTAACTTAAAATATTGTTTTTAAACTCCTAATCATATTTGCTTATTATATTTATAAAAGTGGTGTATAATATAAACTCTACTTTTAAAATTTTTATTACTAATGGTTTCAGATAATTTTAAAAATAATAAAATATATAAAAAAAATAAGTTAAATTTACTAAAATTATTTTAAAATAATTTAGTACCTAATTATTAAAATTGGAATTATTATTTAATTATTTTTTGTTATTATAGATTTATTGTTTAATTACCAACCAATAACTAAAGATTTTGCCTACCATAATTAAATTTTTGATTACAAATTTAGCAATTCTACCAAATTAAATCTGTTAACCTAAATCTAATTTAATTTCTACTAAAACTCTAGCTGGGTTATTACCTAAATTCCTACCTAAGATCTAATTTTGGTTTTTATTTTAAATTGGATTTTTCTAACCAACTACTAATTCCCAACCAAAACCCTTACCTACTATAATTAAGATTTTGGTTAGAAGTTAGTAACCTTTAATTTAACTAATTACCTATTCTTAAACCAAATTGCTGATTTAAGTTGGGTGAGCTTTATCTAGAACTCACCTATCTTTGGTCTAATTTTTATTATTGGTTATTAATTTGTAATTAAAAATTCTACTTATTATAATTAAGTTCCTAATTAAGGGTTAGGTAACTTATAATTATTTTTATTAATTATTCCTATCAAATAACTTTAATCATATTTTCTTATCATAGTTAAATTTATAGTTAAATTTGTAATTAAATTTATGATTAAATTTAGTTAAGCTGCTTATCCTTAGTTTAACTACCTATTCTTAATCTATCTAATTATTTAATTATTAGTAAGTAAGTTTTACCTGAAATTTATTTATTTTTAATTTAATTGTCTATTTTAAGTTTAATTATTAATAAATTAATTTTTATTTGGATTTATTTATCTTCAGTTTGAGTACTTAATTTAAGTTAAATAAATTCTACTTAAAAGTTAATTACTTTTAGTCTGATTGTTTAATTTAAAATAAATAACTTTTATTAAAAACTTATCTACCTTTAGTTTAATTGTTCTAACTGGCTACTGACTTGTAATTGGGAATTTTATTTATTATGGTTAGGTTTCCAGTTGGAGATTAGGTAACTTATGGTATAATTGGTTACCTTTAAGGTTGCTTTTATTGAATAATTTTAATTATATCTTCTTATTATAGTTGAGTTTACAGTTGGGTTTATAATTGGGTTTGTGGTTGAGTTTAATCTAATTGCCTACCCTCAGTCTAATTATCCACCTTTAATCTATTTATTCACTTTAGTCTAACTACCTATCCTCAATCTAGTTATCTATTTTTAGTCTATTTAATTAAACTTAACCAATTATTTATTTCCAGTTTAACTATTTATTTTTAATTTAATATCTTATTTTTATTTTAATTTATTACTTACCCTTATTTTAACTATTTAATAAAATTTTATATGTATGTTATTAACCCATTTTTGGTCTAGTTGTTGATTTAATTTATTAACCTAATTTTTGACCTAATTTTGTTTTAAATTAAGTTTAATAATTTTATATAATTGATATGAATACTTAACACAAATGCATGTGTTACCAAATCTTGGTATTTTTTTTATGTGGTGTTGGTTGACACGAGCGCTCGTTTTCCACAACTCAGATCCAGTAGGTTTATCGTTATTAATAATCAAAATCGTATTTATATTAATAAAGACTTTTTAATTATTAATAATAATAATTATGATATAGAATCTGATGAAGATGTTGATAATGAAAATAATATTAATTTAGATGGATTTCAAAATATGGTAATTATATAATTCTTTTTGTTTTAATTTTTTTTAATTTTTTTTTTAAATTTTTTAAATTTTTTTTAAATTATTTTTTAATTATTTTTTAATTTTTTTTTAATTATTTTTTAATTATTTTTTAATTATTTTTTAATTATTTTTTAATTATTTTTTGATTATTTAATAACTAATATAACTATTTTTTTTAATTAGGATATTACTACGCAAACTTATTTATCTAATTTATTTAATGAAGAAGATAAACGTATTGATATAGAAAATAAAGAATATGTAAGGTTTTTTTTATATTTTTTTTTATTTTAATTATTATTTTGTTATATTCAAATATTTTTAAGTAATTATATATATTTTGATACATTTTTAATTATTTTTTAAATTTTTTAAATTTTTTTAAATTTTTTTAAATTTTTAAAATTTTTATTTTTTTATATTTGTTTTATTTTTATTTTTAACAATATTTTTAATAATATCAAAT
>JAJTUB010000075.1:17500-152706 GCA_036971345.1 Dactylellina drechsleri
AATTTTAATTTTAATTTTAATAATGATAATAAAAATTTAAAAAAAATATTTATAGAAAATTAGATGAATATATTTTCAGAAAATTCCAAAAATAAATTTTTATGATCAAAAATGAAGGATTTAAAGGGATTTGAAAAAAAAAAAAGGGATGTTTTCTTTCAAAATGTGTTGTTTTGGGTTGGAACCCGCAGCGGAAACGCGGAATTTTTTAAGTGGTAAGCCCGCTAATTTAAATTTTAAGATGGGCCCGTCTACTGTAGGCATCTGCCTTGCACCAGGACGTTCAAATCTCGCATGGAGGAGTGTCAACACTACTTCAACAAGCACCATAGCGGAACGAAATAGCATGGAACAGACCTCAGACACGCAAGTTTTTCCAGCGAAAGGTGGAGTACGAATTTAATTACCGCTCAATTTTCGATAAATATAGGCTTTGAAGCTCCAGATTCTTTTGCCTACAAAAAAGTTCACTTCGGAGAATCTTGTTTGAACCCCCCCGGAATGTATCAAAAGTTGTACCAATCTAGTCTTTGATATTTGTAATTTGCTTGGTGTTGCAATAAGAATTCAGCTATATTTCAGCTACTGATTTTCATGCAAGCTTATTTGGAGGGTTCGATTTGAGTTCAAGGGCTTTAAAAATGTGGACTGATCAGTAGAAAAATAAGTGAAACCACCGATATACGCGATAAAGAAGCTAGATGAGAAAAAAAAGACATAATTGATTGGAATATGACCCACTCGAAATAGTGTCTGAATTCGGCTGAAACCCAATCGGAACAAGTGTCAAAATAACGCCATACTGACGCCACAAATCCCAAGCTGGCTTTGTCCACAAACCGTCCCAGGTAGGGGTATTTTACTTTGTTCAGTCCACCCTACGAGCAAATGGTGTAACATCCGTTACTTCGGGGTTTGTTTTCGTCACCAATGGCCCAAATCGTATCAAGCTAACCTTTTCGACTTTATGTCTCCGCGTTTCCATGATACATTAAAATTGAGGCGCAGTTTCATACAACCACAGCAAGGCACCGGAAATTTCCGGTACCCGAATTCAATTACTTGAAACAAGCTATCTTAGTAGCTGGTCTGCAGCTCCAATGTATAAAAGGCTCAATGTATTACCAACAACCAGCTTTCCCTACATTCATTCCCCCTCCAAGTCCTTTCAATTCTCATACTGTCTAGCTGGTCTAGAAACGCTTTTTTCATTTGTCTTTTCTCCCGTTTTTTCTTGTTACCTTTTTCTTTTGTCTTTTGCTTTCTTCCTTTAGTTGGTCTAAGAAATTTTAGCATCGAAATGATGTGGTTGAAGTCGTTCCCGGTTTCTCTTCTTGTATTGTACGGGACTCTTGGCCAGGTAACATTCGCTAGCCCAGTCGCTAAGATAGGAAGCGATGTTGTATCCCGCCAGGATAATCATCAAGCCAGAGACCTTGGATTCATCAACAGCCTGTATAAACGAGATGCAGGTAGCTCTATAGACCTGGCTTTGATTGTCCTTAATGTTGCAAAGGGAGCTTCCGCATGTCGGAAATTAAAGGAGTTGGTAAGTTCCTATCCATATTAGGTTTCATCATCAGTCATATATTAACCAGCTCTCAGGCGCCAACGAAGCCTCCACCAGAGCCGCCGTTGAGGGGCTGGGCCAAGATCTGGGCGGCGTTCAAAAGGATACCTGCAGAAATTTACGACGCGTTCACCACTCAACTTCCGAAAGCGTGGTCTCAAGAAAACATCGACGCTTTTGAAAAATCCTTTAACGATGGCATATCAGCATTCAAGGCACTTCCTGGACAGGTGCAAAGAAGTATGAAACTCCTGACAAGCGCTCAGAATGTTGACGCTTTTAAAAAATCCTTCGGCAATCTTAAACAGGCGCTCCGGGAGGTCCCAGGGGCAATGAAAAGTGGCGCACAAGATCTCGTAAACGGCAAAAATTTTGACGCTTTTGAAAACTCTCTTAATAAATTGGGAACAGCGATAACTCAAGTTCCTGGAGCTTTGGAAAGCGGATGGGATGACTTGAAGCAAGCTCCACACGATATCGCAATAGCATTTATAAAAGCTCCACAACAGATCGCAACAGAGTTAAAGGGATTTCCACCAGGTATCATACTAGCATTTCAAGAAATAGCAAAAGGTGTTCAAGATGTTGTAGCAACATATGATGAATTGGTAAGTTTACTTTTGGCATACGACGAGCTTCCATTTGTTAATAACAAGACTAATAAATCTTTCAAATCTAGTTCCCAGTAAGTTCTTACTATGACCAAAGGAGTCTAATCGATATCATTAGCGTGATACTAACATAAATGCCAAATCTAGCCCGGTACAGATCGGAGAAAGCTTATGGATGCTCTGTTTGCAAGCGTGCCAACAAACGTTCCAACTAATAGTGGTGCATTAGGTCAAATCGCCCAAGGTTTAAAAGTCGGAGGCTCCATAATAACTATAAAAGATATAACGGAAGGTGTAGCAAGAGCATGCACTAACAAGGAAAGTTTGGGTTTAGTAAAGCAAGGGTAAGAGGCCAGAGTAAAGATCGAAATAAAGGTCGAAGTAAAAGTCAGACCATGGTCTAAAAAGCATGAAACTGTGAGGATGAGCGCTTGACTCAGCGCCCGCGGTTTGTGCGGTGTGCTCGGCAGACACCACATTACGCCTGTATGTAGTCAGGACCTTCCCGGGTCTCTCTCTGAATACCAGACTTAAACCTTTACACATATCGTGATCATGAGAGAAATTCCACCGATCATGTGATGCGGTAGACCACTAACCACCCTCATTGTGGCGTTAGGCTCGTCCTAACAGTAGTATATAAAATAACACAGTAAGATGAAATGGTTATATTAATTTATCGTGACAACAGTAAGATTGTATTTATGAAACAAAATAAAATATATGACCGCAAGATTAAAATTGTACTGTTAAGATAAACCTACTGGATCTGTGTTGTGGAAAACGAGCGCTTGTGTTAACCAATACTATGCAAAATATATTTATATTAAGTACTTATATTAATTATATAAAATTAATAAATTTTAAAATTTTACATTTTTTTAATATATATAAATTTTATAAATAAATTTTATTATAATTTTTTTATAATAAAATTAATTTTAGTATTAATGTTACACTTCTGCCCAAGTACTTCTGGGTAGAACACGCTTTACTCTGCATTTGATCTCTCACTCTAAGATATTAGGCTTCGAATTTAGGAAGTATGTAGTTAAATGATATTACTAAAGAATGATAGATGAGATGTGTAATAATAATAAGGTTATAGTAAATTATAAGTTTGTATTGTATTTGAGTTGATTGATGAAGATAAGAATTATTTATTGGTTTTAATGATAGTCTTATATATATAATAATGCTTTATATAAATGTTGATAGTAGAGTTCGCCATGGGTTGGTTTTAACCCAGAAACCAGCGGGTTGGGTCGGTTTGAGAGGGGTCATGGGGAACCGCTGGGTGGTTTTTCTAAAAATCAAAAACCACCCAAAAACCGACGGTTCCCCGCTTATCGATAAGAACTTATCAGATTACGTAATCAAATCACGTGATCACCAAAATTTTTATTATATAATTTTAATTAAAATTTAATAATAAATTTTTTATTAATTTTTTTTTAATTTAATTTTAATTTTTTTAATTTCATTTTTTCGATTTTTTTATGAAAACAATTTAAAATTAGGTGTGGGAGATCTTGAAACACGCTAAAACGACTAGCGCTTTTTTAGCGAGTTTTTAAATTAAATTTAATTAAATAAAATTAAGCGCTAAACCGTTTACAAACGAAAAATACGAATTGATTGTTTTTTTTTGAAAATTCAAGAGTTTTCGAAAAGTTTTTGGATTTTGAAAATCTTTTGTGAAAACGTTTTGTCGAAAACATAGCCGAACACACCTCCATATATACGACGTATACGTATATACGACGTACACGTATATAGTACGACGTATACGTATATACGACGTACACGTATATAGTACGACGTATACGTATATAGTACGACGTATACCCATATGCGACGTATACGTATATAGTACGACGTATACCCATATACGACGAATACGTATATAGTACGACGTATACGCATATACGACGTATACGTATATAGTACGACGTATACGCATATGCGACGTATGCGTATATAGTACGACGTATACGCATACACGACGTATACGTATATACGACGTATACATATATACAACGTATACGACGTATGCGTATATAGTACGACGTATACGTATACGTCGTATATAGGAAGGTGTGTTCGGCTATGTTTTCGACAAAACGTTTTCACAAAAACCTCCCAAAATCCGAAAACTTTTCGAAAACTCTTGAATTTTCAAAAAAAAAGCAATCAATTCGTATTTTTCGTTTGTAAACGGTTTAGTGCTTAATTTTATTGAATTAAATTTAATTTAAAAACTCGCTAAAAAAGCGCTAGTCGTTTTAGCGTGTTTCAAGATCTCCCACACCTAATTTTAAATTGTTTTCATAAAAAAATCGAAAAAATGAAATTAAAAAAATTAAAATTATATAATAACAATTTTGGTGGTCACGTGATTTAATTTAAAACGGTTTCTTGGCGGTGCGGTTTTACATCGTTTTCATGGTTTTTGGGTCGGTTTTTGGTTTTTCAAAAAAAAAAAAAAACCAACCCGTGGGTGGTTTCTAAAATCCAGAAACCGACCCAACCCGCCCCATGTCGAACTCTAATTTTTAGACTGATTATAAGGAGTTAAATGATTTATTAAATTAAATATTATAATTAAATATTATAATTTACAAATTGTATTAAAAAACATTTAGAAAACTGCTTTTAAATGCAGATATAAATTATTTTTTCTAAAATCCAGAAACCGACCCAACCCGCCCCATGTCGAACTCTAATTTTTAGACTGATTATAAGGAGTTAAATGATTTATTAAATTAAATATTATAATTAAATATTATAATTTACAAATTGTATTAAAAAACATTTAGAAAACTGCTTTTAAATGCAGATATAAATTATTCAAATACATAATTATGCTTATAGGATTAACTAATACTTTAGTATTTTTTTAGATTTTTATAAATCATATTTTTAAAGATTATATTGATAAAATATATATTATATTATCTATTTGAATAATATATTAATATACAGCTACAACTTAAAAAAATATTATAAATATATTATATTTATCTTAAAAATACTTGACAAATACAACTTTAAAATTTAACTTAAAAAAACAAAATTCGAAGTTACTGAATGCAAATTCCTCAAAACCATCATCACGATTAATGGAATCCAAATAGACCCAAAAAAAGTTTAAGCCATCCAAAACTGGTTACTGCCTAAAATAGTCAAAAATATTTAATTTTTTTTAGGATTATGTAATTATTATTGATAATTTGTTAAACAATACAGTTATATATTAATAGTTTTGACAGAGCTTACTAAAATAGGAATTAAATTTGATATAACCCCTAGTTGAATTAATGCTTTCAATATATTAAAACAATTATTTCTTTTGGTACCAATACTTTGATTATATAATCTAAAATTATTTATTAAAATCGAAACCGATATTTTAAATATTATATTAGATATATGCCTATGTTAATTATATTTTGACAATAAATGGTATTTTATTGTATACTTATCTTATAAATTTGATATTATAGAATTTAGATATCTAATTTATGATAAAGAACTTATAACAATTATTTATATTTGTAAAATATAGAAAATATATTTATAAATAAAAAAACTTTTTATTGTATATTCTAATTATAAAAATCTTATTTTTTTTTTTATTATTAAAAAATTTAGTTAATAACAAGTCCGCTAATAGGAATTTTTTAGTGAATATAATATAAAAATTGTATATTTAATTTACCTAGGAATTAAAAGAAAGCTATAAATAATATTTAATAATTATTTAAATCTTATTTAATAACCTGAATGCACCAAAATACTTTATCATTAAACATGGAATTATTTTTTTTCAAAATCTTTACTATATCTTTACTAAAGATCTTTAACAGAAACTTATCAAACAATATTATGATATACTAGCCTATAAATATTTAAAAATTAAATGAACTTAGGAATTTTTAACCAAAAATTACTTTTGGCTTTAAATATAATAATATATCAAATAATATATTAAGATTTGTGATATATATTATAAAAACAAAACCTAATTAACACTTACCTTATAAAAAATTATAATCTCATAATATATTATTAATACCTTTTTAAATTATCTCTTATAATTTTATTTAAAGAATGCCAAAATCTTAAGACCTATTTATTAACACTATTTATAACAAAGTACTAATTATTATTTACAAATTTAGCAAAGTAACAATTTTAAAACCATAAAATTTTAAATGGTCTACAAAAAAACTTAAATAAGTCTATAATAAACAAATATTTAATTAATATAATTTATAAGTTAAGCATATTTGTGATAAAAATATTTTATTTTTTAATAAATTCTAAAATTTAATTAGAAATCAAATTAAAACTAAAATTAATATTGCTAGTAAAGGATATGCTTAAATAGATGGAGTAATTAAACAAATCATTCAAACAATAGAAATATGATTATACAATTTCTTAAATATTATATAAAACAATTAGGTTAAATTATTTCCTAGTTTTAAATTTATTTATAACATTTTTAAATATTTAACTATGAAATATATCTTTTATAAAGTATTTAGAAAATGGAACCTAATAACAATACTTCTATTTTTAATATCTAAAGAAATAATTTCCTAAATAGATAAACACATCAAAAATATAAAGAATCTCCATAAAAAGCTTCAAAAAACCCTCCAATTTATGATAGAATGTATATCATATTATTATAATCAAAAAAGAATAAAAGCACCGTTTTTGAAAAAAAAAAATAAAGCATACCTGCTTATTAAATACATCAAACAAAAAAGATGTTAGAGTAAAAAGCTTAACTACCAGAAATATGGACCTTTCACAGTCACAAAAAAATTCAGTAATAATACCTTTGAACTTAAAATTTTAGAACCTACACACATTCATTGATTATTTTATATCTTATTTTTGGAGTTAATTCCTAAGGACTTAAGAGAAGATCTAAATGATAAAAAACTAAAACTCAAAAATCACACAAAATACAAGTTCAAAAAGATCCTAAATAAACCCAACAAAAAAAATAAATATTTTATTAAATAATCACCACCTTACAGACCACAAGATAATTTTTAGATCTTAAAAAATAATATACTTCCAAAAATTATTTAAATTTATTTCAATCAAAAAATTATATTATAATTTATAAAATATAGATACAGAAAACCAAAAAAACAAAAATAAATTACTAATTAAATAAAAATAATATTACCAAATAATTTTTAATAAATCCTTTTTATCTTTTTCTTAGTAATTATTATATTTATATTATTTTGTAATTTAATCCCCTTGCCCATTGCATCCTCTTTATCCAACAAATTTTTTTTATAAATAACAATTTTAAAATATTTCAATTTTAATTATTTTAATTCTTTTTGTTTTTATATTAATTAAATAAATAATTTAGCTTGCTTTTTTTTTAATCTTTTTATTTCCTTTTTTTTCTTATTTAATTAATAACCCAGCCAATCTATTACAAAAATATTAACCAAATTTATTTAAAAATTTAAATAATATCTATAAAAATTAGTTATACAATTTCTTCATCTATTTTAAATATAGACAGAGCAATTTTGATAACCTAATATAATTATACAAAAATAATTATTTCTAGTATAATACTTATAAAAAAAAAAATTAAGAACCTTAGATTTTTTAATATAATCAGTTAAAATATTATAATACTAATAGGTAAAATTTTATTTTTGATAATATTCTACCAACATTTATACTTAATTTCAGAAATATATTAATAATTTTTTTATAAAAATATTTTAAAGTTTAAATTTAAAGTTATTATTTTAATTTAATCATTATTTTTTTTATACACAATTTGTTTATATTATTCTTACCTTATATAACCTATATAGATAGAAATTTTATATAAAACAATAATTTATATTAAAAATATATTTATACCAGATACTAATTTTATAAAATAGTCTCAACTACATAAAACTTAACTTCTACATAAATCTTTATATTTTACAAAAATAGAATTATTACAAAGCCTATCTTACACAAAACCTGTTCTTTAAAAAAAAGAGATAATATCATAGACCTACAATTTTAATAGTACAAATTACCTATACTTTACTTATTACACTTCCTACATAACACCTGTTTCCCCTATACCTATGCTTACTTGATCAATTCACAAACCTTTATCACAAAATCCTCATATATCACATAACTTACATGCATACACACATATGTGTACAAGTAACCAAGTACACTTGTATACAAATACAGACAAACAACTAACTTACACACATACACACATATGTGATTATACAATTATTTACTATTTATATAAAACATCATTATATATATAAAACTATCATTAAAACTGATAAATAATTCTTACTTTTTATTGGTTAACTCAAATATAATATAGATTTATAGTTTACTATAACCTTATTATTGTTATATATCTCATATAATCATTCTTTGCTACCTTGTGATTTACATACTCTATAAGATCTGAGAATTTGGTATCTTAGAGTGAGAGATCAGTGTTTAGTTAGATGTACTTGACCAAAGTGTAACAACAAAAGAATATAGTAAAAAATTAAATTTAATAAATAAAATAATAATTTAATTATTATATATAAATATTTAATTTTATAATAGTTTTTGTAAGGTTTAAGGTGTTGTAAATTTTAATTTAATTATAATTATTTTTAAACTTTTTTTTTAATTAGAATATATATTATTTAAAATCCATATAGTTTACTTTTAAAAATAGGTGTTTTTTAAATAAAATATTATAAAATATGGACTAGTATAGAGATAAAATTATGTTTTTATATTTTTTGGAGTAAAATTTTATATTTTTATTATAGATTTTATTTAGGAATAAATAAATGAAGTATATATTAAAAATTAATTAAAAATTTTTATTTTAATTTATAATAAATTACTAAATACTAAAAAATTTAAATTTTAAAAAACATTAACCCAAAACACAATTTTTAATTAAAATTTAATTTAGTAATATAATATTAGTGTTGGAAAAAATAAGCAATATACCCCGCCAAGAAGTACCTCCAACACAAATTTTGGTGAAAGGTACTTCTTGGCGGGGCATATTGCTTATTTTTTCGAACACTATATAATATTAATAAAGTATAAAATATAAATCTATATAAATTTAAATAAAATTTTGGTTAATTTTTTTTTTTTTTAAAGTATAAAATATAAATCTATATAAATTTAAATAAAATTTTGGTTAATTTTTTTTTTTTTTTTTTTTTTGTTGAGTAGTTTTAATTTTAGTTATTAATTAATTATTTTTTTAAAATTACTTATTGGTAATTTTTTCTAAAGTTTTAATTTTTGGTTCTGTTTTTATTAAATATTTTATTAGAGTAGTAATTGGTATGTTATCTCTAGTAATAAAGAGTAACTCTAATTTAAACTAATTTAATATTTTTTTAAAAAATTTAATATAATTATTATAGCTAATTAAGCTCTAATTTTTAAATTTATAGTATTTAATTTTAAAATTTATTTTAATATTTAAAATTAAATACTTATAATTTTAAATCAATATTAGAGTTTATATTAAAAAATTAGAAATTATTTTTTTAATAATATAAAACTTAAACTTCTAGTTTTCGAGTATTATAATTAGTATAAAAATTTAGGTGTTATTTTTTCTAATTTAATTTATAACTTATATAAGATAATAAATTAAATTAAATAATTTTAATATTAAAATATAATTAATATAACTGAAATTTATATTTTAATATAAAACTTTTATTATTATTATAATTTTATAATTAAAATTAATAATAAATTATTATTATTTAAATATAAAAATTTTAGTTATTTTATTTATTTTAATATAATAATATAAATAATTAAATTATAAACTAAATTTTTTAATTAATTTTTAATTATTAATAAAATATATTACTTATTTATTAATATTTTTTATTTTTTTAGTTTAGTGTTTTAGTATATTTAAAATTAATTTTTAATATACTAATTAATTTTTATTATTAATATATTAAATTTTAAAATTAAATTTACTTATAAAAATTTTTATAATTTTTAAGTTATTTTTTTCTTAAGTTAAATTACTTTCAAAACTTAATTTTTTCTAAAATTAATAATATAATTATTAGATATATAATTTAAATTCTATAAATTTATAATTTATTTATACTTAAAAGCAAATTTTAGTAGGTGGGGATATTAATTAAAAATAAATAATATTTATTAAAAATAATTTTATCCAAAATATTATGAATTTATAAATTTTTTAGAAAAATATAGAATTTTAGATTTTTTAACTATTTTAAGTTAATAAATATTAAGTTATATATAAGTTTATAGTTAATAATATTATTTTATTAGTTATTAAATATATTTAGTTTAGAAAATTTTTTAATAATATTATTTAAAAATATTTTTTAAAAAATTATAATAATAGTATATTTAATATTATTTAAATAAAAAAATAATTAAAAGAATAATAATTTATTATTATTAATTAATAAAATAATTAATATTTAAATAATTTTAGTTATTATATATTTTAGTACGATTTTTTACTTAGAGTATTAATAATAAAAATCCTTTATTTTAAAAATATATTTAATTTTTTATTTAATTTAATTTATAATCTATTTTAGTTAAATTATTTAAATTTTAAATATTTTTTTAAATTAATTAATTATTATAGTATTTAATTTCATACAAACATATTTAAAACCAATTATAAGTTTATTAAATTTGATATTAAATAATTTAAAATTTTAATCAATTTTTAATTATTATTACTAGACCTTATAAGTTATTATATAATTAATTAAAAAAATTTTGTTTTCAGTATAGTCAATATTTAATTATATACTATAAACTTTTTTAATAACTAATAAAAAATAAAAAATTAATTAATTTTAAAAATTTAAAATTTTAAAGTTTTTTTTTTATTATTTAATTTATTATCATTTTTAAATTTTATGCTATTTTAGTAAATTTAAAATAAATAAATGGTTATAGTTACCTCTATCTAGTATTAATTTTAAATAAATAATTTTAATAATTTACTTTTAACAAATTTTTTTTTTAATAATTTTAAAAATTTAAAATTATTTTATTTATCATTTTTTCTAACTTATAAATAAATCAAAAATTAGATTTAATTAATTTTAATTATTATTTTATTATTTATTTTATTTAAATTTTTGGTTTTTAGAGTATACCAGAGGCTAAAATAATAAATTAAAATTATAAAAATTAAAAAATTGGTAATTATTTAATTTAGTTATAAAAATAAACTATAATACACATATCTATTAAATTATTTAAAATAAACTAAATTTTTAAAAAATTAAATTATAATTTTAACTTACTTCTACTATTAAATAAAATTCTAATTTTTATAATAACAAATACTTATAAATATAATATTTTTGTAAATAAACAAATTCTTTAGATTTTGATTATTTACATAACAAGTATTTAAAATTTTGAAATTATAAACTAATTACCCAGCATAAATATAAATTAGTAATAATATTAGGTTTAGAAATTTTTTAATTATTTATTTATAAAATTTTATTTAAATTAGTATAAATAAATTTTAAAAATTAATTTATAAATTACTATCTTTATTAAAAAATTTATTTAAGAAGCTTTATAAAAATTAATCTTTTTTAATTATCATTCTTTCTTACTTATTAATTAATATATTTTAAACTATTATACAATTACTTATATTTTTTAATATTATACTACAGTTTTTTAAATTTAAATTAAATACTGTTAAATTAAAAATTAATTTATTTTAAATTTTTAATATTTATTCAGTTAAATTTTAAATAAATTTAAAAAAATAATTAATATCCAGCCTTATATCTTTATAAATTATTACCAAATTTTTTTTTTTTAATATAATTAGTATATCCAGTTTAATTTTAGTTATATATATAATTAAAATTTATTAATTTTATAATTTATTTAAAAAAATTTTAATATAATTCTATATATAAATTTTTTAATAAATTTTTAAAAAGTTTAAAATTTTTTTATTATTATTTTTGATTAATTATAAGTAGTTTATAGTTATTAACTAATAATAGTATATAACCTTACTTAAGTAAATTAATATTTTAATAATTATTATTATAATATTATTAGATTTAAAATTTTTAAAGATATTGAAAGATAATAAATTTAATTTAAAAAAACTAAATTAATATTTTTTTTTTATAAAAATAGATAATAAATTAAAAAAATTTTTTATTATTAAATCTAATTATATAAATAATATAAATAAATTAAAGTTTTATATTAGTTATTTAAAATTGTTTAATAGACTATTATAGGTTTAGTAGTTTAATTGTTTATTAAAATAATTTATAATTTTAATTTACTATAAAATTAGCTTGAATAGCAATTTAGAATAATTATTAAAAAAATATTTATATTTAGTATAATAGATATAATATATAAACTAAATTTAGTATTTAAAGTATTTTTTAAAAATATTTGTTTAAATATACCTTAGAAATTTCAAATTCAATTTGCTTTATTTTATATTAATTAGTAAATAAAATATATGATTATTAAAAATTTTATATTTCTATTTAATAAACTTTTTATAAGTAGTTAATTTTTTAATTATTTTTAGGTATATATAACTAAAATTACAAATCTAAACTAAAATTAAATTTTTATAATTAAAATTATTTTTAATATTAAATATTTTTAAAATAATTTTAATTTTAGATTTAAATAAATTAGCAGTATAAACTAGATAATTAGTTTTATTATCTTAAAAGATAATATCTAATTAATTTTAGTAATCAACTATAATTTTTTACTGTTATAAGAAAGTGGTTTCTAGTAAATTGTTAATTATTAAAATCCAGTTGTTAAAAGTACTTACTTTTGTTTCTCATAAAGCAAATAATTATATTAACAAAGCCTTACTATTAATATTTTAATTAATATATTAATAAATAGGATTAAAATTTTTAACACAAATAATTTATATTTAATAACTAAAAATAACCTCATCTATCAAGTATAAATTTCAATTACTTTACCAAAAATTATATTTTTTTTATAAATATTTTTTTATCCTAACCTAGGATTAGCTTCTAAATTAGCACTTTAAACAAATATACTCTATTATAATTTTAAAATAAAATTAAAAAGGTAAAAACCTGCTTTTATTCTAAAATAAAAATAAAATAAATTATTTAACACTATTATTTTTAAACAAATTTATTAACTAAAAATAAATTTTTAATATTAAAATATTTATATACTAATGATAACAATACTCCCAGATATTTTTTTTTAAATATATTTACTAATAAATAATATAAAATAAAATTTATTATTCCAATACATACCTAAAATTAAATATGTTTACCAATTAAATAAAATTTAAAATTGTTATATAAAAATTGTTTAAAAGCACTAATTAAATTCAAGAATTTTTAATTAAATAATTTAAATTTTTATAATCAAAAGTTATTAATTTTAAAAATACCACAAGATATATATTTATAAAAATTAAATTTTATAGTATTTGAGGTTTAATTGGCAATTACCCCTAATAAATTTAGTTTTTTCTAAATTACTAATTAATAATCATAATTTTAACCTACCAACAAAATAGTTTTATTAAATAATAAATAATTTATATAATAGATATAAGTAGCTTTTAAATGAAACTTATTCAAAACATAAAAATTTAAATATTAATTAATTTATAATTTGATTTATAAATTTGCTTATTAAAAATTTAATAGTAAATACAATTAATAATTCTAATATTATAAACTTAACATATATTATATATTTTTTAATAAATATTATAAAAAATATCCAGTCTATAAAATAAAAATTTAATAGTTAATTATTAATCTAGCTAAAAACTTATAATTTAATTTTATATAATAATTTAATTTAGTTACTAGCTTAATTTATAAATCAATTTATAAATGGATAGTTTGGTTTATAATTTAATTAATAATTTAGTTAATAGTTTACCTATTAAGTTAAATTTATAATTTAGTTTTATATATTAAATATTAGGTAAGATTTAAATATTAAATAAGATTAAGATAATTTAATTTTATTCTAATAATTAATTTTAATATTATTTTTAAATTTTTAGTTACATTTATTTACTATAAATGTAAAAATAATATATAATCTAAGTTCTATTTTTAAAATTATTATCACTAGTAGTTTTAAATAATTTTAAAAATAGTAAAATATATAAAAAAAGTAAACTAAATATTATTAGAATTATTTTAGGGTAACTTAGTATTTAACTATTAAAATTAGAATTATTATTTAATTATTTTTTATTATTGTAGATTTGTTATTAATTATTAATTAATAACTAAATATTTTGTTTATTATAATTAAGTTTTTAATTTTAGGTTAAATAATTTTATTAAATTAAATCTATTAATTTAAATTTGACTTGGTTTCTACTTAAGGTCTAACCTTAATTTTTTTTTGACTTAAATTTTTTTAATTAAATTTCCTATTTACTATAGTTAAGATTTTGGTTAAAAATTAGGTAATTTTTAATTCAGTTGCCTATTTTTAGGTTAAATTATTTATTAATTATTAATTTGTAATAAGAAATTTTATTTATTATAATTAAGTTTTTAGTTAAAGGTTAAATAATTTTAAACTTATTTAGTTATTTTTATTGGTTATTAGTTTAATTATTTATTTTTAATTTAATTGTTTGATTTAAGTTAAATAAATTTTATTTGGAATTTATTTATTTTTAGTTTGATTTTTACTGTTGATTATTAGTTTGTAGAGTGTGTATCCAGTCCGGTTCGCCCATGGGCACCGCCCAAAAACTGTGTTGTGGGTGCCCAAATGGTTTTTTTTTTGTATTGCTAAGTAACCGTTTATCCTGGTTCTGGTGTCCATAACCCACTAATTTTTTTTTGGTTTTAGGTATTTATTTTAGCGCCTAAATAGTTAGATTAACTAAATAAGCAGGTTTTTTATAAGTATTTGTTTATATAAATATATTAATATAATAATATAGTATTAACTAAAATGATAATAAAAATTTTTATATATAAAGTAATGTAATATAACTTAGATTTTTATATTATTTTATATTATATAAATTTGTATTCTTTTGTTTTATAGGATTATATAAATTAGAGTTGTTACACCTGTGGCCCCGGGGAGGTCACAGCAAGCTCACTCTGGCTTCTGTTTCTCAGTCCTATTGCTCAGGTCTTGGTTCAGGGAAATATACATATCACTAAAAACAGTAGAACTATTAAATAGAAAGTGTAACAACAATAAAATGATAATAAGCTATAAGTCTATATTATATTTGAGTTAATTAATAAAGAATAAAAATTATTTATTAATCTTAATAATAGTCTTATATATATAATGATATTTTATATAAATATTAATAATCACATATATTATAAGATTGTTTATGCAACTTAAGTAAGCATACAATATTCTAAGGATTGTAAGGTTGTTTCTACCAAATTTATGATTATGTGATATCGTTACATAATATATGAATATAATAGTATAAGGATTTAAATAAAATAGATAAACATAGTATATAAATAGTTAGTTTTTTTTTAAAAGATATAGTAAAACAGAGCTAAAAATAATGTAATGTAGAATATAATATAAGTGATTTGTACTATTAAAACTATATATCTGTGATATTATTTCCTCCTTTTAAGAAACTGGTTCCTTATAGAACTAATTTCTAAAAAAAATCTATTTCTATAGAGTATAGAGATTTATATAAAAATTATATTCTATATAATTAAAATTATTTTATAAAATTAATATTTGGTGTAAATATATTTTTAATATAGATTATTATTTTATATAGAACTTCTATCTATATAAATTATATGGGATAAAAATAATATAAATAAATAATACATAAAAAAATAATAATTAAATTAAGTTAGTAGCTTAAATTTAAATTTCAAAATATTTTTATAAAAGAGTAATTAATATATATCTGAAATCAAATATAAATACTGGTAGAATAAGTAAAATAAAATAAGTTTTCTTCTTATACTTAATAAGGTTCTTACACTAATTGTATTAAATATTTCAGTATTTTAGTCTTTATATCTTATGAATATTATGTGCGAAACAGTCATATTTATATAGTTATATTTAATTATACTAGTTGTACTATCTATACTAGAAATGGTTGGAAGGATTGTTTAACTAATTCTTATAAATTTATTTTTCTAGTTAAGAGTAGATTTTACTAATATAGTGTAGTAAATTATTTAGATCAAAAACTAAACAAAAAAAAGAAAAAATTAGAAGTTTTAGAAGAGGAATAAACAGTTATTTAACAAAAATAGATTTTTATTTAACAGAAAGCAACTAAGCTTTAGGCTAGGGTGATTTGGAAAAAAAAGAAATTAAAATAATTAAAATTAAAATATTATAAGATAATTATTCATAATAGCATACTTCATAAATAAAAATTAGTTAAAAAGGAAAAATTAGAAAAAGAAGGTGAGGTAGGAATTAAGTAAACTTCTAGAAATTTAGAAGAATTTAGAAAAAAATTATTAATATTAATTTTAAGAATTTCTGACTTTGACTATATTAATTTTTTATAATTTTAATTTAAAATTAAATTCTTTTTTAGTTTTTTATATTTTTATTTTATAAATAGTAATATAATTTTCTAATTAAAATAAATTTAAATAACTTCTAAAAATATATTATTTTTTAAAATTTAAAAATCATCTTAAAATTTATAAGGTGGTAATTATTTAATAAGGTATTTATTTTTTTAATTAAATTTGTTTAAGATTTTTTTAAATTTATATTTTATATAATTTTTAAGTTTTAGTTCTTTATTATCTAAATCTTCTTTTAGGTTTTTAGAAGCTGATTCTAGGAGTAAGATATAAAATAATTAATAAATATATATAAATCCTAAAACTTCTAATTCAAAAATATTATTACTAAATTTTTTCGTAATTATGAAAAATCTATATTTTTGGTAATTGAGTTTTTTGCTTTGTTATCCTTTTCATTTAATATATTTAGTAAGTAGGTATACTTTATTTTTTTTTTTAAAAAATAATACTTCCATTTTCTTCTGATTATAATAATACAATATTCATTCTGTTATGAATTGGAGGTTTTTTTAAAAATTTTTATAAAAATTCTTTATATTTCTAATATATTTGTCTATTTGAGGGACTATTTCTTTAAATATTAAAAGTAGTAATATTATTATTAGATTTTATTTTTTAAATATTTTATATAGGATATATTTTATATTTAAGTGCTTGGATATATTATATATAAATTTAAAATTAGGGAGCAGTTTAACTTAATTATTCTATACAATATTTAAGAAATTATGCAACTATATTTTTATTATCTGAATAATTTGTTTAGTTGTTTTATCTATCTGAACATATCTTTTATTAGTGATATTAATTTTAATTCTAATTTGGTTTTTAATTGAATTCTAGAATTTACTAGAGAATAAGGTATTTTTGTTATAGATATATTTAATTTGTAATTTATATTAATTAAATATTTGTTTATTATAAACTTGTTTAAGTTTTTCTATAGATTATTTAATATTTTATAGTTTTAGAATTACTACTTTACTAAATTTATATATAATAACTAATACTTCGTTATATATAGTGTTAGTAAAGAGGTCTCAAGATTTTGGCATTCTTTGAATAAAATTATAAAAAATGATTTAAAATAATACTAATAGTATATTATAAAATTGAAATTTACCGTAAAATAAATGTTAGTTAGATTTATTTTTATAATATATATTATAAATCTTGATATATTATTCAATATACTATTATATTTATAATTAAAAATATTTCTTAATTAAAAATTTTTAAATTTATTTAATTTTTAAATATTCATAGATTAGCATATTATAATATTATTTAATAAGTTTTTACTGGAAATTTTTAATAAAAATATAATAGAAATTTTTAAAAAAAATGATTTTATATTTAATAGTAAAATATTCTAAAATATTTAAATTATTTAAAAAAATTTAGGTAGCTATTAAATATTATTTATAATTTTTTTTTAATTCCTGGGTAAACTGATTATCTAATGTGTGAGAAGTAATGTTAAGAGTTTTATTAATAATAATATTTTTATATAAGTTTCTTTTAAAAATAGTTTTTTTATTTAATTATACTTCTATTATTAAATCAAAATTTTTATTAATTATATTTATTTTTAAGTTTTCTTTACTTTAATCTTTATATTATATTTGCTAAATATTTCTTATTAGTGGATTTATTATCTACTAAGTTCTTTAATAATAAAAAAAAAGTAAGATTTTTATAATCAAAATATATAATAAAAAATTCTTTAATTTATAGATATACTTTTTATATTTTATAAATTTATATGATTACTATAAATTTTTTATTATAAATTAGATATCTGAGTTCTATAGCATCAAATTTATGAAATAAATAAATAATAAAATACTATTTATTATTAAAATATAATTAATATAAACAGGTGCCTAATATAGTGTCTAAAGTATTAATTTTAATTTTAATAAGTAATTTTAAATTATAGAGTTAGAGAATAAGTATTAAAAAAAATAACTATTTTAATATATTAAAAATATTAATTTAATTAGAAATTATATTAAATTTAATTTTTATCTTAGTAAGTTTAGTTAAAGTGGCTGATATATAATTATATTATTTAATAAAGTATTAATAATAATTATATAGTTTTAAAAAGTATTAAATATTTTTAATTGTTTTAAGTTATAGTTATTCTTAAATAGCTTGTACTTTTTTAAAATTTATTTTGATTTTATTAATTATTATAATAATTTTTAGGAATTTGTATTTAGTAACTTTAAATTCTATTTTTTTGAGTTAAATCTTGAAATTGTATTTATTAAGTGTTTTAAAAATAAAAATAATATGTTTTTTATATTCTTCTAGGTTATAACTATAGATTAATATATTATTAAAATAAATAATACATATTTTATTAATATAGTCTTTAAAAATATGATTTATAAAAATTTAAAAAAATATTAATATATTAATTAATTTTATAAATATAATTATATATTTAAATAATTTATATTAATATTTGAAAATTATTTTTCAAATATTTTTAGATATAATTCTAAAATTATAATATTTAATTATTATGTTTATTTTAATGAATTTTTTAATTCCTTATAGTTGGTTAAGCAATTCATTTATTTATAGTAGTCCAATTCAATTTTTAATAATAATGGTATTAAAATTTTGATAATCTATATATATTTATAATTTTTTATTTTTCTTTAATATGAATAGTATAGAATGTTCTGCTGGAGATTGAGATAGTTAAATATATTTTTTATGTAAGTTTTTTTTAAGGTATTTTTAAAATACTTTAAGTTTTTTTTAAGTATAAGTATAAATAAATATAAATTTAGGAATAATATTTTTTTAAAATAATATTTTGTGAATAAACTTATTAAATTTTGGTAGGATATTTTTGTTAGATAGTTTCTTGAAAATTTTGATTTATTTAGAAATTTATTTAAGGATTTTAGTAGTGTTTTTAATAATTTTTTTGATAATTTTATAAATATCTTTGGTTTTAAGCCATATACATTTAAAAGTATTAAATTTATTTCAAAATTAATAATAAATTTTTTTATTAAAAAAATGTTTTGTAAGTTATAAGTGTACTTCTTTTTTTTTTATTCTGTGGTTATTATTTAGATGGGATTGTTGATAATTGTAATAAATAAAGTTAAAAATCTTATTTTTTTAATTAATAATAAGGTTGTATTTTTATAGCCAATTAAAATCTAAGATTAAATCATATTTTTGGAGGTTAAGAATATTGATTATTTATTCTTTATAATATTTATTAATAAGGATGGTTATTGTAGTTTTATAATAAATAACTTTTAGAATATTTCTTCTAAAAGTAGTAATATTATAATAAATGTTTTTAAGTTGTATAGGAAGATGTTTTTAAGTAATATAATTAGTTAAAATATAAAAAGTTTTTGTGCTATTATTTATAAATATATTAGCAAGAATTCTATTAATAATAGTATTAATATTAAAATATTTATTATTAATTAAATTTAATTATTTATTAAATTTTTTTTTAATAAAATTAAAGTTAAATTTTTTAAATTATTTTAAATTCTAAAGTTAAACTAGTTTAAAATTTTAATAAATAATAAAATTATTATATAATATTTATAAATATAAATTTATTAAAATTTTTTTATTATAAATTATTATAGATATTGAGAATAAATTTTTTTTTTAAATATAACTTTAACTTAATATAATTTTTTGATAATATTAGTTTATTCTTGTGTATAGTTAGTATAAGTAGAAAGTTGTTTTTTATAAATAATATAATAATTTTTATTTTATAAATAAATTATATAATATATTTTAAAAATTAAAGAATATGATTTAATAAGAACTATATTTCAAAAAATTTTAAAACAAAAAGCTTTTTTTTTAAAATAAAAGGTTGTAAAATCTTATACTAGTTCTGTTTTATATAGATTTATTATAATAAGATAAATAACTTATTAATAAAGTTTATAATAGTTTTTTTATAATTTTTTTATAAAGTGGTATTTTTTTATGAAAATTTTGTTTAAATATATATTACATAAGTTTTGTGATTTGTGAATATTATTGGTTTTATAAAGTCGATATTGATGGGTTCTACAATTTTGGGTATAGTTATTAATAAAAATTGGTTATGATAGATTAAATAAATTTTTATATCTGGTTTTTTCTAAATTATTTAAAATGATTAATTAATTTTAATAATTCCTTTTTTTGTATAAGTATTTATTTTTAAGTTTAGTGTTAATTTTGTTATATATTACTTTTAGTTTTTGATAAAGTTTTTATAAATAAATTTATAATTTAAAAAAAGTGGTTTTAAAAATGTAATGGCTTACAACTCAGTGCTTATAGCTGGAACGTATGTAGGTCTGTATCTGTATGGTTGATGATCTGGAGATCGATATCACAACACATCGTAGTTCCGCCTATTCTCTATTTATAGAGCGGTACGTAGAAACCCGGCTGTACACCTTGTACGTAAACCGTTACACCCCAGCTCGTATAGAGCGTATAGACGGTAGATATCACAATACATTCTAGCTCATATTTACGAACCAGCCGGTTCTGCGTTATTAAACGCAGTAACCGAAGATATATAACATATTGCTATCGTAATTACACATTATATCGTAACACTAACGCGGTACAATGTATATTATTATCACAACTATCCCAACTGTTGTATTTTCATGCGTAGCGTCACTCATTTATAGAGCATACACATTAACAGTTGTAATTATAAAGCGTTAGATGCTAAGATGCCTCTTATTTACCAACAGTACCATACGGTTGTGGCATAAACAGTACGCATTACAGCGCTTAATAATAATAGATCCAACATTGCAATAGAACAGTTATAATCGACGGTTATAATTAGAAGTTATACGTATATATAGTAACCTCATAACCGTGAAACCGTAAGCGCCGTTATATGGATCGTTATATCTGTTGTAGTAGCTATGGAGACGTAGCACGCGCCTCTCTAGTTACAAAATCGCAATTTCAAAGCTTCATACTACTTCCCCAGCTTAGAACCATACGGTTCTATAATTAGCATATAGTAAGTTCTAGAGATATATAAATAAAATCGAGTACTTAATAATTTGCTATTCCCTCGACTTTACGATCTCTTCTCTTCTTCACTAACAACCCCAGCTCATCTTACTAAGCTTCAGTTGTTACGCTTACCTCCCTCTTCGCCTACATCTTTATAAGTTTTCATCATCATAGCAGACGGTATGAACCGGTACAATACCATCGTTAACAATCCCAATAAGTACACTGCAGCCGTACCATGCTAGTACTACTACAACAGATTCCTTACGTGTATTGTAGCGCCAACTTTACGGTCTAGCAAGTGTGCGTATTACACGAAAGTAAACTCCCCCTGTACCTAAAGTAAGTTACTGTCTCTAAATCGTAACGTTGAAAACGTAAACTAATTTTATATCATAATTTCGTAAAATCATAACGTTAGAGTGTCAAGCACTAATGGGCCTGGTATAAATTATCCTGTTTATAACCCGCCCCAGCTTATTATTATACCAAGAGATCTGCAGCATTACCAAACTGTGGTTTTATAAGCGCACCAACGTAGTACTATTGTTCCCGCCGTCGCTTATGGCGTAGCACTTGGCGGTCCACCCCCCTTATCAAACGATATTATTGTCTCAGGCGCACTCTGGGGTCCCACTAACACTGCAGGCGCAGTAGTGCCATAACTCCCTTACTTGCCCGCAAATCTTAACGCGGTGCAGTTACAGGCGCAGTTGGCTGCAGCTCTGGCAGCAGGCGGCGGTTGGAGGTGGAGGTGCAGTTGGAGGTGGAGGTGCTACACAGGCACAAGTAATTGCCGCGGTTGACGCGGCACGTGGTGCACCTGGTGGTGCAGCTCCTCTGCCTACCTTGCAGGATGTGATGGCGCAATTGGCGCATTTGCGTGGCCGTGCGGATGCGTAAGTATTGTCACAAGTTACTACTTACGGTGCCACTGGAGGCTTTGCGTTCCCTCCTTAGTACGCCTAAGGCGTTACTATCCTTTCTTTTATTCTTTTCCTATGCGATTTTATATGTATTGTTAATGAATTTATACTTATTATTACTAATGAAATAGATCTTATCCTTTTATTCTAATAGTCCTATGTGTTTTACATGGTAGTTGTGTATAATAGATGGTAGCGACTTAGTCATTGCATCCGCTAGTAACTCTTAAAAACTACAATATTCAATCTTGAAAATATTATCCCTCTACTTCTCTCTTATCCAGAAGTACTGCAGATTATAATGCTTAGTTTTTTGTTGGTTTCCACCGGTAGTATTTACCATTATAGTGGTAGTGTTATTTATATACAAAAACATAAGCAGTAGTAGAAGTATTAGCTACAATTGTAGAAGTATAAGGGCTTCAGCTAATAATTTGTGTAACTATACACCTTCAGTACCAGCATAATTTAATATTATTATTTCCGCCTTAGTCGAAAACTTTGCGATTATTGGTTGTAGTTTACTACTCCAAGAGATAGTACTATTTGCTAAAAGGCATACATAGTTAGAAATAGATTTACGAGCTATATCTTTTGGTCCATATATCTCAGCCCAATCAACATCGCTCTACAATTCCAATATTAAAGAAAGGTCGTTTTCATTAATTCTGTTACAATTATAATGTAGAGACCATTGATATATGCACTTAAAATACTGGTATGCTTAAATTATGGTCTTTCAATGTTTTTCTATAAGTACATATAAATATTGGCTTAATTTTACAACCGTATAGGCTAGATTAGGTCGACTTCCTTATACAACATAATTTAAAGATCCCACCATACTACAATAAATTTTGTAATTTTTTGGGTTTAGTACCAGCTAGAAGGTATCTTTTGATAATTGTATACATAAATCCATAAAAATTTAACAAGATTTTCAATCTAATAAATCATACCAATCTAGTATACCTCTATAATACTCTTCTTAATCAATCTATAAGGTTCTAGTTTTACAATTTCAACATATACGCAGACCTAAGAATTGTTTCGCTTCTCCCATATCCTTAATAGCGTACTTCTTCATAAGAGCAATCTTCACCTAACAAATCATAAAAATATCCTTTAAAAAGATCAAAAAATCATCTACATATATAACAATAATCATACCTTCACAAAAATATAGACATTCATCTACTTAACTCCTTATCATCTTAAATAAAAACTCTGCGCTTATAAGCGTACTATTAAATTCTTCGTTCCATAAATGTAAAACTTATTTCAATCCATATAAGGACTTTAACAGTAGTAGTGCGATTATACCAGTAAACAGCTCATATCCTTCAGGTAGAGCAATAAAGGTCCTCTTTTTCAGAAATAGAAACGCATTTAAAAATGTGGTTTTAACATCCAGTTAATAAACTTCTAAATCCAGGACTACAACAAACACTAATAACATACATACTATACATAAATTAACAACTAAGGCATACATTTCAATATAATATACACCATAACGCTGCTCATAACCTTTTACTACCAATCTTGCTTTATATAATATCCCCGTGGCGGTACACTTCTTAATAAAGACCTAGTGCGTATTCATTAGTTTCATACCGTGCGGTACCTCTGAAAGCATAGTCCATATCTTATTATCAATAAACAAATCCATTTCACTCTATATCACAACAAGCCATTCATTCTTCTCATTACTAGCTACCACTTCATCATAAAATTAGAATAAATCAAGATTTATTAATACATCCTCTGCGAATATGAAGACAGTTATTTTGATTGTACATACATAACATAAATATTTGATTTTAAAGGTTTATACCACTACAGCACGAAACGTACATACAGTCTCTATCTTCCTTAGTCTCTTACTACATCATAGCACTGCCTGCTCTTCTTCCAGTTCAACTACAACAGTTTTGTTATCTATAAAATCATCAATAACCTTACTAGCTTCAGACAATAAAAATATGGTTTCATTCGGTTATAAAAATAGTAGATTAATCATTATTATAAAATTGGGGATTCATACCAGTTCTCCTACCAGTAGAACAATACCAATGCACTCTTAATTCTTGTCATATAACTTTCTAACATCAAACTTCCTCTACAGCTCTACATCCTTAAAATCAAAAAATACAGGAACCAGTAAAGCAGAAACAATATACAATTTCTTTTAATACTTAGTATCCAGGAAGCATCCTTCATAATCTTCTCTTACAGGCATAAAGCTATCAATAAATATAATGTTTCTAATAATTAAAATATATTTTTTGAATATATTCCACATCTTATATTGTTTTATTGTACGTGTGTATCCTAAGAAGATATTTTTCCATACTCTATGCTGTTTTAGAATTTTTTTTCGCTTTTCTCTAGGGACTATAACGTATACGAGATAGTTAAATGAATGTATACATGTATAGTCCACTAAATTATTATTGAGCTGTTTTTCTGGAGACTTAGAAGTCTCTTTTCCTTTTTGTTTAAAAAATATAAGCTTGTTATTGATGAAGTAGGTTATTGATATTGTCTTAACCCAGAATATTTCTGGTAACCCTAATTTAATGAGTACTGTAGCTGCAAGTTTATGTAAGGTATGTATTAATCTCTCAGCAGTATTATTTTGTTTGTGTACATAAGAAACTAAAAGTTTTATCTCTATACCATAATTGGTATAGAACTCCTGAATCTCAGCTTGCAGGAACTCAGTTGCATTGTTGAGTTGTACTCCTGTAACTTTAGAGGACTTTCCATACTTATTCTTTATTATTATCACAAACTGTATAAAGCGTACGCAGTATTTAGTGCACTCAGTAAAAAAACATATTTATTTGTAGTAAGTAGTTTTGTTTACTATTACAAGCATATACTTAGCTTTGCTATATAATTTCACTACAAAGTTGAGGTGATGTAAATTAAAAAAAACAGTAGCAAATAGTCCTACTATGTTTATATATATATGTTTAAAAGGATGTAGTTTTTTAAAAGTAGTAGATTAATAATTCAGATAAATTATAGCTTTAGAAAAGAAGTATAATTCACAAATCAAATTACCCTGTGTTTCTGGAAATACTATAATTCTAGCTTGAGCTATATTTCTATGTACTACTCTCCAACCGGTATGGCCTAGCTTCCTATACCAACATAACAAATCTGTTACTTTGGTTGAGAAGGTACAGTCTGTAATAATTTAGTATGCTGCTAACACTATGGCTTCAATAATGAAGGTTTTATCATTTTCATATGTCTCTTCAGGCATACTACTCTTATTACTGCTTTTCAGCATGTAGAGGCCTATATTATCATTGTAGACAGGTTTAACTATAACAAAACCATTAATAACCAGCATATTTCTTTTCGATATAAAGTGTATACCAATATCTCTCTCTATCAACTTCCTAATAGAATAAAAATTCAATACCATTTAAGGTGCATAAAGCATGTTGTGTACCATTAAAACTACAATATCAGTCTCTATTTTGACAATACCATAGTTTAGTGCCAGTATAATTAAATTATTTCTAAGTTGTATCCTTTTAGGGATATCGAATTTGATGTAACTATTAGAAATGAATAGGGAGAGAAATTTACAAATCTAATTGCTTACACCTGAATCTATATGTTATGTGCTTTTAGAAGTACCAGGTTCAATATTTTTTGTGATATTGGCCTTGTATATAGTTGTTATGTTATGAGGTTCAAGAACTACAGTGTAAAAGGTAGCAATCTTCTTCATTTTCCAATTTGGAGGTTTAAAATACAGATACTTGATAAAATACTTTTTCTTAAAGTGACCAGACTTCTTGCAGGTACCACAAAAGGGGTACATTTACTTCTCCTTATGATCTATCCATACATTACTAGTACTTGTATCAGTACCTTAGTTTATATTGGTACGAGCTTTTTTTCCTACTTTTCCAATTTTATTGCTTTTGTTACCTGAATTTATGGTACGTTTGAACTTACGTTTGTTATTTTTATGTTGGTGTGTGGCTGTAATTATAGATTTTGGTTTGTTTGAGATTTTAATAGGTAACTTCCTTGTTGGTTTTTTAGTAGAAGTAGTACTTTTCATTGAGGTTTTACAGGTTTGATTTTTTGTATGCTTACGAAGCAAGTCTCTAAGTATAGAATTGTGTATATGGTCTACTATCCATTCAAGGGTATCAAACTTAATGTTATATAACTAGAGATGTATAAAGAAAATAATGTTTGTGTTTCTAGCGGACTTTAGTGCGTTTCTAACTGCATTAATAAGAGTGGATTAATTAAAGGAATTATTAGTGGCCTCCTTCCTCTTTTTCTATATTTGTGCAAATGTTTCGAAGTATGCCTATACCACTACATATATATCATTATCGGTAACCTTGACAACAATAATATTAAGGCATAAAAGTAAAAAATTGATAATAAAATCATTATCAAAACAAAAACAAATCTTGAAAACATCCACCATACCTCTAGAAAAGAGGCCTGTAAAAATAGAGCATATATCTTTATATACCAAAACACAAATATACAAACAAATCTACTATTTAACAATATTGTACTTTTTTAATTCCAATAAAGAGATAGTTTTTGTAACTCTCTCCAGTACTTATACCATCTCTTACAAAACATCTAAAAATACCTCTAAAAATATAACAATTACTAAGATAAAATCAACAAACTATACCAGTAGAAAGTCACTAATAAACTCCAACAACTAATATTTAAACTTATACTACACTTCCAAAGTTACAATAAGTTGCTCATACCAGGCCTAATAATTAGCACCTGTTGGCAAAAGCATACTCTCCTCTAAGAAAGTAGTAATAACCATATTATACATCTTAAAATACAAAAAAACCAGATCTGGTTATAGTATGTAAGGTTATATACAAAAACAAAATAAGCCTACAATTCAAAAATTATATAAAATTAGCAGTTACAATCTCAACAACAAAACACAAAACCAATAATAAAACATATAAACAGTTAGTAGATCCTCTTCCCATAGATAAGAAGTAATGCTGATAACATGTAATAGCTTACAACTCAGTACTTATAACTAGAACATATGTAGGTCTGTATCTATATGGTTGATGATCTAGAGATCAATATCACAACACATCGTAGTTCCGCCTATTCTCTATTTATAGAGCGGTACGTAGAGACCCGGCTGTACGCCTTGTACGTAAACCGTTACAAAAAATAATTTTGGAATATATTTCCTTGGTTAATTATCTTAAAATGAGTGTAGTATAAAATTGCCACAATTTTTTGTTTAAATTTCATCAATATCTAAAATGTTTTCCTAGTATAGAGTAATTCCATATTTAATAATATTCATATATCATAAAATTATAAGATAAAGGTGTAGGTTTGTGGATAGCTAAGTCTAAATCTTTATTTGAGATATATATTTAGGGCATTAGATATAATATCATCAATATCTTCATCATTTTCTTATTATATAGCTTCTTATAGTTTTTAAAACTTTTTTTCAGATATTAGGTACACCACAAATTCATTTTTTTAAAAAAGAATAATTATTTCATAAAATTAAATTATCGGTTCTAATATTAAAACATTTTAGATAGTACAGACTTATCATATCAATTCCTTACATTACTCCTATTATTTTTCTAGAGTCTTTGATTAAATGAATCAAACATATTTAAACTAATCTTTTTTTAACTATCAGCAATCTCTAGTAAAATATCCTGGTTTATCACAATTATAACAAACAATTACGTTGGATTTTAATAATCCTTTATATTATCAATAATTAATAATATTAAGATCTATTAAAATAAATCCATATTTTTAATAAACACCATTTCTAAAACAATAGTTCTAATAATTATTATAAAAACAATATTATCTAATTTTTTTTTATCTTAATATATTATCAAAACAATTTCCTTAATAATTCTTTCAAAATTAATTTAGTTTTTGTTGATTTTGTTGAAAAATAGAGTTGTCTATTTGTATCACAAAATTCTGCATTTTTATGTAGGTTATTTCTGGGGTTTTAAATTTTTTTTTAATAATCTTAGTGTAGACTATTGGCTTAAGTTTTTCTCTAGTAAAGTCAAACAATTATATTTCATAAGTGGGATATAATGATCAAGTTCTTGAAAATAGTTTTAAGCTGAATGGGTTTGGCATAAAGTGATAATCTTGTATCATGCTTTTTTTTCTTTGTTTTTATATCTATATTTTTGTTTGAGAAAGGTGATAAAGTAATTAGTATTGGTAAATATTTTATAAATGTTTAAGTATGCTTATTCAAATTTTTTACCTTTATATTTTTTTTTATTATAACTACTTTGTTTTTTTAAGTAGGCTATAAAAGTATAAAGGAGTGGTTTTTCTAAGTACATTCTCATAAAACAGATTTTATGTTTATTAATAGAAAATCGATTTGTATTAAAAAAGTAGTAAGTCGAAAGCTGGTTGAGAAATTGATCAAATTTTTCAGGTTATTTTTTGAATTTGATTAGGTTTCCCAATTTGGGTGCTTTATTAGAGTTCTTAGTAGAATTAGTTATTTCAATGATTTTTTTTGGAATTTCAGGGTTCTTAATGTCTTGGCTAAAAAAATCCATTGATAATATCAGCAACTATTTCGTAATTACTGTTTTAAGTTGTTGTTTTATTTGTTTTAGAATTTTTGTTGCTATATTTAAATTTCTAGTATGCCTTTCTGTGTGTGCTAGTGTATTATATATTGATATTTCTTCTTTTGCGTATTCTTTTGAGTTTTCTTCAGGTATTTCTTCTCTGGTTTACATCCTTATATTAAAAGTGTAGATGTAATTTTGGTCATTAATGTATACTTCTCTTATGGTAATATCAAACATTAGTTTAGAGAGTGTAATTATTGATTTTTATTCTCTATTAAATTTTTAATATTTTAATGTCTGTGTAGTGGAGTGTACTTTTTTATTTAATTACTATTTCCATATTTCACAGAGATAATCGTATTCTTCATTTTCATCTTTAATGGATTTTAGATCTGAAACATCTCCTAATTTTGTGTTTTTAAGAAAATGTTTTTGGATATCTTCAAGCATAAGGAAATCTGATATGCATATAAATCTTCCGTTTAAATTAAATTAAATCGATCAAAGTGTTATATTTGTAGCCTCGGGGAGGTTATAGTAAGCTTATTTTGGTTTCTGTTTTTCAGTTTTATTGTTTAGGTTTTGGTTTAGGGAAGTATGTGTGTTACTAGGAATAGTAAAACTGTTGAATAGAAAGTGTAATAATAATAAAGTAATAGTAAGCTATGAGTTTGTATTGTATTTAAATTAACTGATGAAGAGTAAGAATTATTCATCAGTTTTAATGATAATCTTATATATATAATGATGTTTTATATAAATATCAATGATTGTATATATCACAAAATCACTTATACAACTTGAGCGAGCATGCAACATCCTAAAAATCACAAAATCACTTCTACCAAGTTTACGATTATGCGATGTTGTTATGTGATATATGAATATAATAGTATAAAAATTTGAATAGGATGGATAAATGTAGTATATAGGTGGTTAATCTTTTTTTAAGAGATATAGTAAAACAAAACTAAAAATGATGTAGCGTAGAATGCGGTATAGGTGATTCGTGCTGTCAAGACCATATGTCTGTGACAAGAGTAGCACTATTTTCTAGTAGGTATTAATATTATTAATATTAATATTAATAATTAAACTCTATAGCTTATTAAAATCCTTTGTCCATTTTTTTATTTACTTTATTTAATATAATACATGTTATCAAAATACTTATTATAATTTTTATAAATTTTTTTTATTTTATTTTTATTTTTTAGTATTGAGATTTTGGTTTATTATAACTCTTATAAGTAAACTTTATAAACCATAATTACTTTATAAAATATTATAAATAATTAGTTATAAAATATTTATTTATTGTTACTCTATATATGGATTGTTATACTTTTTATTATCAATAATATTAATTTGTTTTTATGAAAACTGATAATATCTCTAGTAATACTAAAAACCCTCTCTATATTTGCTAATATAATTAATATAATAAAGATATTTTTGGCCATTTTTACTAATATAGGATACATACTATAATTCTTTTTCTACTAAATTAATAAAGTTTTACCTATAATCTTAAAATAAATTTACTTTTTAGTTTTGTTAAATTGGTTATTTACTATAATATTATTTATACCTTCTTACTTAAGAATATATTATAGACTTAAAAATAGTTTTTTATTAAAAATTAAGAAATCTAATCACTTTACAAAAAAATTTAATATTTGGTAAAATTTTAAAACTATTTTTTTTCTTTTTAAATAATTATTTTAATAAAAGTTAAGAAATTTAATCTTATATTTTGTATATAATTTATTACCCCATTTTTCTAGAGTATAAATTCTCAACTTAATTTATAATAATAAAACAAACCCTAAGTTATAGAATATACTTTTATTACCTTCAATTTTTGAATAATATTATATAAATTTAGCTAGACCATTTTTTAATATTAAATATAAATTCTTCTTCCAAAAAACAGTCAATTTTTCATATTTTTTTATACAGCTCTTGATATAATCAAAAAGATTATTAAAAACATCCTAAATTATACAAATACTAAGCTACAAAGTTATAAATACTAAAAAAATGAATTTATAAAAGGGTTGTAAAATATAAATAATTTCTTTGATTTACAACCATTTATTGGTAGTAGGATATATTTTTTAATAATTTATATTACCATCTAACTTAGTTTATAATTTAATTATTTTTTTTAGTTTTATAAATTGGAGAAGTATTTAAATAATAAAGTTTTATCAAATTTTAATATCTAATATTAAGTTAATAGAATATAAATATTTCTTTTTATAAAATAAAATATTATTTTTAAATTTTGATTATTCTTGAATATCTTTAAATACTTTAAATCTAGGTATCAAACCCATAATAGACTTAATAAAAGTGCAGATTTAGTAAATTTCCTGATTAATATTAGAGTTATTTCATATATAGGGTAATTTAATAAATTTAATTACCATAGTAAAGGTTTGCTTAAATGAAAGTATTATTTACTTGAAACTAGCAATTTCTACAATACTAAAAAGGTTAAAATAATAATAATCTACAATTATACTATTGATTCTAAAAATAAATACATTAATAACAAACTAAATTATATATATAAAATATAAAATATATAACTATGAACTATTCTAGTTATAAGTAATCCTTATATTCTAAACCAAAGATTAAACTATTTCTTATATTCAAATTTTTAACTTTTTGTTAATAAGTTTATTTATACTTATTAGCATCTTATTAAAATTGTTTTTTAATTTTATTAATAAAAATTTATTAATATTTATTATTATTAAATAATTATTTGTTGTATTATTTATAATAATAGTGAACAGATATTTTGAAAATTTAAATTTATTAAGCATTTATATTACCATTTTTATAATATACTCTCCAGTATATTTTATAATTAAATGTTCAAATTTAATTAAAAATGACTTAATTTTCCAATTATCTAATATCTAGTAAATAATAATAATAATAAAAAAATACTTATTAAATAAAATTTATATATTTAGTATTAATAATACTATTTATTAAAATAATAGTAATTTAATAAAATCTACTTCTAATTTTTTAAGCCTAGTATTTAGATAATTTTTAATAATTCTTAATAATAGAATTATTATATTTAGTATCAGCATTTTAAATAGATATTATACTTTATAATTATCTTAAAATTTAAAAGAAGTATTAATAATAAGAAGTATTATTATATACTACTTTTAAAAAACCTCTTTTATATAAAATATATTTTAAAAATTTTAGGAAATTGAAAAAATTAGATTAAATTACAGAGTTAATCTTCTAAAATTACTTATATCTACTTATAGAATAATACTTATAGAAGCCCTCCTTTCCTAATTTAAAGTTTTAAAATATTTTAATTTTTTTTTTTTAATATTTTTATATTTTTTAGTAGCTATATAATAACTTATGGTAAAGGTTCTATTTAAATTAATAAAAGAATATATAATAGTTATAAAATATATAAGATATTGTAATTAAGGTGTTTTAAATTTTATATTAATAATTTTTTAAAAATCTTACTAAACTATAGTATATTTAATAGTACTCCACTAAAATATTTTAATTGGATTATTTTTTTATTAAAGTTTTAGCTAGTTTCTATATTATTAAATACCTTTTTATTATTTATAAAATAAATTTTTGATTTCATATAAATATATTATAATTTAATTATTATCAATATCAATAGTATTAAAATTTTGAAAAAAGGTTATAAATAAATTAAAAAATTACATATTAAAAAAGTTTAGAATTTATAATAACTAGTTATAATAATTATAAATAAATAACAAATAAAAATAATTTACATTTAAATTAAAATATATAAGTTCAATTATAACAATCTTATATCAACAAATCCAAATTATATAATTAATTAATAACAACTCCTTTTATTACTCCACAAATAAATGTTAAAATTTATTTAATATTTTAAATTTTCACTATTCAATAAATTGAAAAAAGGCCTCAAAATAATATCAATAGATTTTGATTAAGGTATATAATACTAGCATACTAGCTTCTTCTGTTTTTTATTTTAAATTAAAAATTAATAATATATCAGTATACTTATTTTCAAAAGCTATCTAAACTTAATTTAAATTTAAATATAATATATATAATAATATTCTATTATAAGTTCTTCATCTAATTTTAAAATATTTTAATATATTTTTATTAAGTTTAATATATTTTAAGTTAGGATATATTAATTTAATAAAATCTAAAAAAATAATTCATATCCAACAAATTACCTTAAAAGTTCTTATAAATAGTAGGAATTTCAATAATAAATTTAAACCTTATTATATTATATATTTTTTTAATTTTAGTTCCTATATAATTAATTACTACAATACTACTAATAAAAAGATATAAAACTTAGTTTATAAAGATACTATTATAATTAACAAAATTCAACATCTTAATAAAAAAGTAAACAACTCTATTATTAAAAAGTTTTTAATCTATAACCTCTCTGATAATATAATTCCAATCTATTAATAATATATTTACAAATTAAATTAATTTTAAATAGTAAATACTGATCTTATGATAATAAATAATAATTAGTAAGAAGTACTTGGTATTCCAAAATCTATAATAATAATAAATATTTGTAAATAAAAGTAAATTTGTTAAGATTTAGATATAAATATAAATCTTAACAAAATTAAGTTTCTTCTAATACCTAAACAAATTAAATTATATCTTAATAATAAAAAAAATTAAATTAAATTAAATAGTTTATATAAAAGGAGTTTAATCTACTTCATATATAAAGTAACATTTATTTCATTTTTTTAATATAAGAAAAGAGAAGGTATATTTTATACAACAAAACTTATATTTAAATATTTTTAAAAAAATAAATATAAAATTAAAAAATTTAAGATAATTATATATTTTTGAAAAGATTAAAAATTATACCTATCCTATTTAATTTTTTTTATTTAAACTTTAATTTTGCAGTATACTTAAACTTCTTTATTTTTTTTAAATCTATTTTTTATTCTTCCTCCACATCATCCACCTTAAATTTATTAATTTTTTAAAATTTATCTTTATTATTTAAATCATTATATTTATTTTTAAATATAATATTTAAATTTTTATCTTAATTATTATTATTTTATTTATCATTATTATTTCTATTTTTATTTTTATTTTTATATCTATTGCCCTTAGTTTTTTTAGGTGCTAATAATAAATTATTTTTAAATACTATTTTTTACTTTTATTTAATCAGATTAAATTTGGTAATTTTTTTTTTTTTAATTTCCTTTATTACTTCCTTTGTGCACAGTAATAAGGTTTCTTCTAAGTTATTCAAATTAATAATATTTTTTAGATTATTTTTTTTAAAATTATATATAATCCTATAATTTTTTACAAACTTCTTAAATTAATAGTAAGTTTCTTTGAACTTTTGATCAGTTTTATAATATAGCTTTTAAACTATAGCAGTTATCAATTTCTTATATTCTAAATACTTAAAAACAGCAAACAATAATAATACTTTAAATATAAATTTAAATATAATAAACTTACTATTAAACTATTTTTTAATATCAAACTATTTTGATATATCTAATAGTAAATTAGAATATTTTTTTTCATATTTGCACTTAGCTTTTTTGATCTTAGTATTAAACACTTCTTAAGAATATTTATTTTTCTAAGCTTGCATTATTTCTGTCTTCCCATTATTATCTGCCATAAGATATTTTTTTTATTTTTCTAATTTTATTTTAGCTATAAATTTCTTATACTAAAATTTTTATTTAATATTTAATTTTTTTTTGTTTAACCAGCCTATTTAGTTTTAAAGTTTTTTTGGTATTAAATATTAATTTTATATATTATAATATAAAATATATTTGTTTTATTTAGAAAATAAAATAGTTTAGTATATATTTAATATTTTAAAAAATATAACTTTTATATATTAAAATTTAAGAATTTTATATTAAATATATTACTCTACTTGTAGAGTGTTTATCAAAGTAATGATAATAAAAACAAATTAGAAAATTTTGGTTCTTAAAAATTACTTGATGCCAATAACTTACTATTCTTTAAACAAAAACTTCTATTACTATTTTAAAAAATATCAATTATTGCTAATTTTATAATAAAAAATTTAAAATTATAAATTACTATTAGGGTAAGATAAGCTGAGAGAATATCAGTTACTACTAGTTCTATTAATTTTAAAATTATAATTTAAACAGTTTATTAAAGTAGTTATCATAGTTTACTTAATATTTATAAAATATAAAAAAGTGTAGATAGTGGAAAATAAATAAATATAAAATTGGATAAACAGCTCAAGCTATATTTTAGAAATAAATATATAAAATAAATAAGTATACAAATATAAAACAAAATATACAAAATACTATACAATAAATTTATTGTAATTTATATATTCTGATGATTACTTTCTAAATTAAGTATCTTTAAAATATTTTTTATTATTTTAGAAATTTTTGTTAATATCAATAATTTAACCTTTAATTTATTATTTTGCTAATATTGAAAAAGGGAATTCTACCTTGCTTTTAAAGTAATTTGGGGTTTTAAAAAATCCAACATATTAACACCAGCCATCTGTATGCATATAACCTCTATACTATTTTTTATAATCTAAATAATCTATTGATTTTTATTTTCAACTATAAGCATAATTATTTTATTTTTTATTACTAGCTAAAATTTATTAATTTTAATATTTTAAACTTAATATTATAATTTATATTGTTAATAAAATAATAAGTTATAATTAGTATTTAAGTAATTTATAAATTAATTTAAATTTATAATATTTTTTATTTTATAATTTTATTATATCTTTACTAATTTTCCTTTTTCTAAAAACTTTTATTGGTATCCCAATCTACTTATTGATTCTATACCTCACCTTTATAACAACATTTTTCTCATATTATTAACAGATTTTTAATTATTATATAATTTTAAAATAGTTATATAACTAAATTATAGCACTAACTAAACCAATTTTAGGAAAAAAAAAAAGGGAAAGTTTTAGTTGAAACTATTGGTAGAAGGAAAATTTTTAGAAAAATACCTATTAAATTAATAATAATTATTTATTAAAAGTATTATAAAAATATAAGCCATAAACTATATATATAATTTAATTAAAATTTATAAATATTACTCCACATATATATTAACTTTTTTTAATAAAAAATGTTTTATAACAAATCATTCAGATTTAGATTAATACTAATCTTATATTTTCTTAAATTATATTTGCTTATTTAATATATAAAGTTATATATAATTATAACGTGTTGGGTGGGGATGTGCGTCGGTTGGGGAAGTGCGCCACAACGAAATCAAGACTTCTCCACTACTTTGTACAAAAAAAATAATAATAATAAGCAACTAATATATAATTTATTTTTCAACAATATCATAATATTTATTATAGCTACAGTCACTCTTATAACTACTATTACTATCATACACAATATTTTTTTTTGTTAATTTCTTCCTAATACCTTTAGCACGGGCTTTACAATTCTTCTCAACAGCCTTTGCATCCAATTTAATAACCTTATTACCCTACAGGTATTCTATTTCATCATCATTCAACATTTTAGAACATATGAGGCATAACTTATTTGGCCTATTTTATAATACTTTTTTATTTATTTAACATAGTTATATAACAGTTATTTGGAGAATAATATTCTTACTCATTAAACACTCTATAATCTGGCCCAACTTACGTACAGCAGTAATAATTAATAAACTAAGGAGATAACCTACTTTATCCAATAGTGTATCCATTACTTTTTATACTAAGTAAAATTTTGTTAATATTCATAACTCACCAAACTATATAATCAATTCTAATAATATTATAGGTTGTAACTTCAACAATACCTTATCTGATTAATATAGTATTAGTTTAATTCCCTGCTATATTATTTTTATAAAATCTACTAAAACAATATTACCATAAGTTTTTATTAATAATTTAATAAATAATTACTTATTAATATCTGTAATACCATATCAAATAATATTATTAACAGTATTATAATATTGTTTGGTATATATTAAATTAAATTTAATATCCAATAGCTATAATCAGTAAATATTATATAATAATAAATAAAATACTATAATTTAATAATGAATATAATAATTTATAAATTTAATACTAATATAGTTATTATAGCCATCAAGTACTAACATCCATTATTATTCTACTACCTTTAATACTATTAATAAATTAAACAATTTCTCCAATCATTATACACCCAAATCAGTATCTATCCACCCAGTTGGTGATATAACAAAAAACCACTTCTTCATAATATCATCCATATTATTAATATACCAATTAAATTAGTAGTATATACCTTTAAAAATAACAAATAATAATAATATATTTTCTCTAACATTAATATACTTAATAATAATTATTAATTTATAATTATTAAATTATTTAATAAAGTAATTAGAACCATGTTTTAAAAATATTAACTTAAAAGATTACACCAATCCCATTATAAACCCTTTCTCATCCATATTATACAATATATTCTCCATAATATTATATTATAGCTTAATACTCAAGAAAAAATTATAAAAATATTAAATTAAAATAAAATCATCCACTTTCACTCTCTCATTATTAAGCACTCTAGAGTATGCAATACATAGATCAACATATCAAACTATGAAACAATAAATTCATTTATTACCCAGTTTATGATTTGCCAACTTCTCTACCATGTAACAAATTATATCCATCTTTAATAGAAATTCTCAGTTATATAGTTAAATAATCTAATATATTAATAACATCTCACCCTCTATGGTAATTATTAATTACTTATAATATACTAAAATCCTATTATTAGATATATTATTTAATTTATATCTTAATATATTTTATGTTATATTGTGTATTTTTGTAGTTTTGTAAATAGATTTAAAATTATGATGTTTGTAAGCTTATAATATTAATTTGATATGTTTTTTTATTACTATAATAGTATGGTTTGTATTTTTGTTCTTATTAATGTACATTATTATATTGGTAGTGGTAGTGGTAGTGGTAATAGTATTGGTGATATTAGGGGTGGTGGTGATTGTGATGGTGATGGTGGTGAGAGAACTACAACGCAGGATTTCCGTGTCTTGATGTTGTTGTGGTGCACTTCCCCGACTGACGCACATCCCCACCCAACACGTTAATATTTATCTTAGTAAAATTTAAGTTTTAGTTTTAGTAGCTTTGTAAAAAACTATAGAATAATTTCTTATTTTTTAATTTGTAAGTAAGTAATTAAATTTAATATTATATTTAAAATTAAATATTAAATAGTTATATATATAACTGTAATTAAGGTAATTCTCTTTGGAAAATACTAGATATTAATAATCAAGAATATAAAATTTTATTATAAGTTTATAAAAATAATTTATAGTTTTATTATTTACTTAAGTAAACTTAATAAGGCTTTTTTATATTTGGAGTAAGTATAAAAAGGAAAAATAATATTTATAGATAAAATTATTATTTAAGGACGTAGATGTTATATTTTAGTTAATATAGATGATAATGATGAGAGTGTATCCAAAAACTCTGATAAATACAAGGAAGAGGAAGAAGAAGAGGAAGAGGAAAAAGAAGAAAAAAAAAAAAAAAAAAAAANAGGCTTTTTTATATTTGGAGTAAGTATAAAAAGGAAAAATAATATTTATAGATAAAATTATTATTTAAGGACGTAGATGTTATATTTTAGTTAATATAGATGATAATGATGAGAGTGTATCCAAAAACTCTGATAAATACAAGGAAGAGGAAGAAGAAGAGGAAGAGGAAAAAGAAGAAAAAAAAAAAAAAAAAAAAAAAAAAAAAAAAAAAAAAAAAAAAAAAAAAAAAAAAAAAAAAAAAAAAAAAAAAAAAAAAAAAGAAAAAAAAAAAAAAAAAAATACTTAAACCAAAAAATATACTAAATAAATATATTTACAAAAATAAAGTGATGTTTATATTGGTAACATTAATACCAGTAATATCAATACTAGTAATATTAATATTGGTAATATTAATATTAATATACAATTTTTCCAAAGACGAATTAAATATAAAAAATTATCCAAAAACTGTAGCTAGCTTTTAAGCATAGGTAAAAATAAAAAAAGTAAAAATTAACTAGTTTTATTCTTCTGTTATAGTATGATTATCACAATTAGTTAATGATTTAGCACCATTATAACTAACTGATAATATTATTAACAACAATGATAACAATGCTTTTTTAGCAGAATATATAAAAAAATGTTTTACCAATACATTAATTTATAATATAAAGTTTATATCTAAAAAATCTGAAAAAGTTATAGTTATTAAAAAAAAAAGATTAATAATAAAAATAAAAACTAAAAATAAATAATAAACTAATATTTATATATTTTAAATAAATTTAAATATATCGCCAAATAATTTATTAAGTAGTAAGAAATAATTTTTTTATATTTATTTTATAATTCTAATACTTATTTGTTATACAAAATCTAAAAAATATAAAGAATATTTTAATATTATTATTAAAAACATTATTTAATAAGTTTAATTCACAATTTAAGTTAAATAAGAGTTAAATATTTTAATTTAATTATAAATATAACAGAGTTTTACTGGATAACTTATTCTAATATCTATTAAAATCAATTCATAAAAAAAATTTATGTTAATATAAATTATATTACTCTACAAGTAGAAGTAAGTTTTAAATTAGAACTAATATCTATTAATTTAATCTATTAATTTCTTAACAAATGGGTACTTATTTAATTTTGATCTGGTGGGTTTTAAACATAAAAAAAAACCGGTTCTTAGTAATCTGTACAATCCGGGTACCTGCAACGCAAAATATGGGCAGGCACTGTAACCGCCCAAATATAAACTCTGTATATTACAAAGGTAAAGAAAATTTAAAAGTAGATGCTATTAGTAGAAGACTTGATTTAATAATAAAAATATAATTAGATAAAAGAGCAACTTTTGAAGGAAAATTATTTAAAAATATTATTATTAATTAAACTCTTAATATATTTTTTATATATTTAATAATTAATTTACTTAGGAATTGAAGGAAAGCTATAAATAATACTTAATAATTACTCGAATTTTATTTAATAATTTAAATATACTAGAATACTTTATTATTAAATATAGAGTTATCCTCTTTCAAGATTTTTATTATATTTTTACTAAAGATTTTTAATAAAAATTTATTAAATAACACTATAACACACTAACCTATAAATATTTAAGAATTAAACAAATTTAAATACTTTTAATCAAAAATTACTTTTAATTTTAAATATGATAACATATCAAATAATATATTAAAATTTATAATATATACTATAAAAATAAACCTAATTAATATTTATCTTATAGGAAATTATAATTTTATGATGTACTATTAATATCTTTTTAAGTTATTTTTTATAATTTTATTTAAGGAATATTAAAATCATAAAATTTATTTATTAATATTATTTATAATAAAGTATTAGTTATTGTTTATAAATTTAGTAAAATAGCAATTTTAAAACCATAAAACTCTAGATAATTTATAAAAAAATTTGAATAAATTTATAATAAACAAATATTTAATTAATATAATTTATAAATTAAATATATCTATAATAGAGATATCTTATTCTTTAATAAATTCTAAAATTCAATTAGAAACTAAACTAGAATTAAAATTAATATTACTAGTAAAAGATATATTTAAATAAATGGAGCAATTAAAACAATTATTTAAACAATAAAAATATAATTACATAATTTCTTAAATATTATATAAAACAATTAAGTTAAGCTATTTTTTAATTTTAAATTTACTTATAATATTTTAAATACTTAATTATAAAGTATATTTTTTATAAAATATTTAGAGGATAGAATTTAATAATAATATTTTTATTTTTGATATTAAAGGAAACAATTCCTCAAACAAATAAATACATAAAAAATTTTTAAAAAGATTTCCAATTTATAATAGAATAAATATTATATTATTATAATTAAAAAAAAATAAAAGTATTATTTTTAAAAAAAAAAGATAAAGCATACCTATTTATTAAATATATTAAATAAAAAAAACACTAGAGCAAAAAGTTTAACTACCAGAAATATAAATTTTTTATAATTATAAAAAAGTTTAATAATAACACCTTTAAATTTGAAATCCTAGGATTTATATGCATTCATCAATTATTCCATATTTTATTTTTAGAACCAGTTTTAGAAGGTTTAAGAGAAGATTTAAATAATGAAGAATTAAAACTTAAAAATTATACAGAATATAAATTCGAGAAAATCTTAGATAAACTTAATAAAGAAAATAAATATTTTATTAGATAGTTATTATTTTATGAACTATAAGATGATTTTTGGATCTTAGAAGATAATATATCTCCCAAAATCATCTAAACTTACTTTAATCAAAAAATTATATTATTATTTATAAAATACAAACACAGAAAACCAAAAAAACAAAAGTAAATTACCAATTAAATAAGAATAATATTATTAAATAATTTTTAATAAATTTTTTTTATCTCCTCTTTGGTAACCACTATATTTATATTATTCTATAATTTAATTACCTTATCTATTATATTCTCCTTATCTAATAAATTTTTTTTATAGATAATGGTCTTAAGATGTTTCGATTTTAATTATTTTAATTATTTTTATTTTTATATTAATTAAGTAAATAATTTGGCTTATTTTTTTTCTAATCTTTTTATCTCTTTTTTCTTCTTGTTTAATTAATAACTTAGCCAATTTATTATAAAGATATTAGCCAAATTTATCCAGAAGCTTGAATAATATTTACAAGAATCAGCTATATAATTTCTCCATTTATTTTAAATACAAACAAAATAATTTTGATAACCCGACATAATTATGTAAAGATAATTATTTCTAATATAATATTTATAAGAAAAAAAGGCAGGAATTCCAAACTTTTTAATACAATCAGTTAAAGCACCGCAATACTAATAAATAGAATTCTATTTTTAATAACATTCTACTGGTATTTATATTTAATTTTAGATATGTATTAATTATTCTCTCGTAAGAATATTTTAAAGTTTAAATTTTAAGTTACCACTTTAATTTAATTGTTATCCTTTTATGTACTATTTGCTTATATTATTCTTATCTTACACAATCTATATAGATAGAAGTTTTATATAGAATAATAATTTGTATTAAAAAATATGCCTATACTAGATACTAATTTTATAAAGTAGTTTTAACTATATAAAACTTAACTTCTATATAAACCTCTACTTCTTACAGAAACAAAGTTCTTATAGAAATTAATTTTGTATAAAATTTATTTCTTAAAAAAAAGAGATAATATTATAGATTTATAATTTTAATAATATACTTACTTGTATTTTGTTTTAATACTATAATATTCCCGGCTTTACTTGTTATACTTTTTATATAACACCTGTTTTCTATATACTTCTGTTTACCTGTTTTATTTAAGATCTTTGTTACATGATTTCTGTATATTACATACCTTGCATGTATATACACATATGTACACAAGTAATCAAGCATGCTTGTATATAAATATGAATAAACAACTAACTTATATATATATACACATATATATATAAGCAATCATTTATATTTGTATGAAGTATTATTATGTATATAAGATTATTGTTAGGACTGATAAATAATTCTTACTTTTTATTAGTTAATTTAAATATAATATAGACTTATAGTTTATTATAACTTTTATTATTATTATATATCTTATATAATCATTCTTTGCTACCTCGCGATTTACATACTCCATAAGATTTGAAAACCCGGTATCTTAGAGTGAGAGATCAGTATTTAGTTAGATGTACTTGACCAAAGTGTAACAGTTTTAAATTATTTAAATATTTTTTTATTTTATATTATTTTAATTTTTATTATTATAATTTTTATTACTATTATTTTATTTTTTACTTTGCATTATTTTAAATTATTATAATTTTTTTTTGATATATTATTATTATTTCTTTTTGATATTTTATTATTTGATTATATATATTTTTTTCAAAAACATTTTAATTTTTAAAAATTTTTTTTTTTTTTAATTTTTAAATTTTTTAATTTTTTTTTTGTTCAGATTTTTTAAATTTTTTTAAATTTTTAAATTTTTTATTTTTAAATTTTTTATTTAATAATATATTTTATTTTTTACTTTGCATTATTTTAAATTATTATAATTTTTTTTTGATATATTATTATTATTTCTTTTTGATATTTTATTATTTGATTATATATATTTTTTTCAAAAACATTTTAATTTTTAAAAATTTTTTTTTTTTTTAATTTTTAAATTTTTTAATTTTTTTTTTGTTCAGATTTTTTAAATTTTTTTAAATTTTTAAATTTTTTATTTTTAAATTTTTTATTTAATAATATTATTTTTGCTTTTTTTAATTTAATAATTTTTTGCTTTTTTAGATTTTTTTTAAAAAAAATTAAAAATTAAAAAAATTAAAAATAAAAAAAAATTAAAAATTGAAAAAGTAAAAATTTTAATTTTAATTTTAATAATAATAATAAAAATTAAAAAAAATATTTATAGAAAATTAGATAAATATATTTTTAGAAAATTCAAAAAAATTAATTTTTATAATCAAAAATTAAAGATTTAAACGGATTTAAAAGAAAAAGGATTGTTTTTTTTCGAAAAGTGTTGTTCCGGGTTGGAACCCGCAGCGGAAACGCGGAATCAAAGTCAGTATTAGGTTTCTACCATCTAAAAACCGACCTGTGGTTTTGACCATCTAGAAACCAACCCAACCCGCCCCATGTCGCACTCTAGGTGGATGATTAGATAAACAGAGAACAGAAACATATCAAAAGTTAGAAACAAATATATATACGCATACAAGATGCCGCCATGGCCAAATAGGTTGACCAAACAAAATACAACAGATCCCCAGAACGCCATGTAAACAGAAGCAGAACGGATAACACTAAATCCACTAAGAGAACCATCTATCCTTTCTACAATATAATCAATTTGTGCTCCTTTCGTGCTTGGACGACTTGGTTAACTCTTGGCGATGGTAAATCTTATGAAGACAGAGGCAACTTACTATGTGGTGGTTACACCATAGGATGAGGAAATATACACTATTCCTTTTTTGAAGCATCAGTAATTCCGGGAATAAATTGAAGTTTACCAGAGTATACTGTATGAATTATACAAATATATTTTCCTCAATATCCTCTAAAATAACTTTTCCTTGTTCCGCTTTTTGGAATTTTCCTTTTGTAAGGATTCTCAAAATAGGAAAAGAGTTGCGCAAAAGATTTGCGTTGACAAAGAATTTTTTTCGGGTAGATGTAGAACTGGGAACAGTGTGGCGTAAAACAAGGTACAGGTCATTCGAGCCTTCCTGAAAACAGTAGTTCATTTAAGCGGCGGTTTCAGCGTTAATTCTGATCATTGTCAATCGAATAATATACATAATTCTGACAACTAGCATTATTTTATCGACAAACATGACTGAGCTTCCTGTTGGTACTTCTTTGGCCAACACAAGCATAATCAAGGGGAGAGCGGAGATTATCGGCAACGGTCAATACTTAAAACATGGAACAATAGTCGCTGTTGAAAGGGAGGCAGCCACTTTAAGATTCATAAAAAGATCTACATCAATACCAGTGCCAGACGTCCTGGAAACTTGGGAATCAGGCGAAAAAGACAAAGCAAATCACGGAGAAGAGCGCGGGCGACTTTTGATGTCTCAAATCCCCGGGGAAGCTCTAAACAATGCCTGGCCACGAATGAACGAAAAGGCTAGAGGCATGGTGATTATCGAACTCCAGAAACACCTAAATGAGCTCCGGAGCCTTCGTCAGATGGAAGGGAAGCAAGGATGGATAGCGCTCGCCTCAGATGGAATAAACGGTGTTTGCGATGACAGCATCTCGGAAAATCGCGATCCGATTGGTCCTTTCGAAACAGAGCAACTCTTTAACGAATACCTTCTTCGAAATATTGAGCGCTATGTACCGCATGTTGCGCCCGGCTTCCGCGCTAGACTGCAAGCAAATCATGGGGTTTCGTTTTCGCATGCAGACTTGGATCCATCACATATAATAGTCAATACTGAAACTGGTAATATCACTGGGATTATAGATTGGGAAATGGCGGGATGGTGGCCTGACTATTGGGAATACAGAAAAGCAAGAACAGGCAAAAGAAGTGAGGATTGGTGGGTAAAATTAGTTTGTGGAGCCATGGACTCATACGATGAGGAATGGCGCTTAATTGACGCTATAGCATGCTTCTGAGCACGATGATGCAGAACTCCTGATGAGTGATGCATGAATAAACATCTACCTTGTTACTTAGGAACAAATAAATGCTGGAGTAGCGAAACACGACGTTTCCCCAAACAAATCGTGTGTAGAAATGTATAGCTAAACTAGGCACTTTTCAGTCCATTTGTTTGTCACCCACATGCGAGGCGGGTATCTACCTCTGTTCCGAATTTAGCGCTTATTGAGCATGAAGCGCTAAGCTTGACCCACGCTATATTTAGACTATATTATATATGTAAGCGCGCGATTCAGCAAATGATCAGCCGTTGCAGGCAATGAAAAGCAATGAGAGGCAATACGAATACCAAGAACAGTTAGGAAAGTACATTTGGTTTAATAGACTGAACAGATTTTGTGATTCTCTCACGTATGGCCCCGTTGTCTATAAAGAGTCTCTATCGTATCAACTTCCGAGGTTTTTGTGGCATTACAATCACTTTCTCTGAGGGATCTCAAGATATTAGGCTGCGCTTTCCATCTGCTCCACTTACCAAGATTTCTATTATTTCTTCACATATATACGCGTTTTATTTTTTCCTCGGATTACATTACACCATTTCATTGGACAAAACTGTCATACGATCTTTACCTTGCAACTTACGATCGCGGAAAGAGATGGGATAGTGGATCGCCAAAGCCATACCACTGGTCTTTTTTCATTCAGACCGGTTCCACTAGAGGAGAAGCACATCAACTACGTGGAATGCCTGGTGCATTCTACTACCGAGGTGCCGAGAAAAATGTTGATATGAACAAATCCAGCACAGTCAAGGCAAAAATGGAAATAGGGACCGTCAATCGTAATGCTTTAGATGAATTCCAAGAAGCATGCAACCAAATCTATATCGAAGAGAGAGAACATATCAAGTGGAACTGCCAGAATTGGACGCTGGATGCCCTCGAGGAATTGAGGAAAGTAAGCGGTGTTGATATTTGGTACGATAATAACGCAATCAAAAATTGGCTCCGCGAACAAGAACAGTAGCCTAGTCTAAGATTTGTCCTCCAATATTTTAACAACGTATTCTATATACAACTCCGCCAGTTGGATTCACAGGACTCATCCTCCTCATAGACGAACCCTTGCAGCTCCATATTCTTATTGGTTAGTTTCGAATTCTTCTGCTACTTCATCCCACCACCACGGCCATATTTCTTTTGTTTCGTCATTCTTTCATCTTTAAAGCTTCTTATCTGTAACTCAATGCTGTTTGTTCATCATCAAGCTCGCTTCAACCTCCCATTTACAGCTCAACTTGACCTGTGGACAAGTTGGTTGTTAACATATTGTCTATTTCTGTGTATAGTAGTGTTACAAATTAGCCATACTGTATTATTAAGTTCTAACAGTCCGCTTTCTGAACTGATTCATCTGCAAGCAATAAAATTAGCATTGAAGCGTAGCTAAATAAATTTATATTTATCAAGGAGTTCAGGAGCCAGAATTTGTTCATTAAATATCAAATTCGGTCGCCTTACTTTAAAGGTTGCAGTATCCTTTTGGATGGTGGCCAAAATCTGCACCTTCTAAGCTTGTTGGTTCTAATAAACCTGTCCAGTTGGTTGTTTCTTGTGATATGGTTCGTAACATGCAAAATTTGATTTGTCGGTGCCCACAGAACAAGTATGTGACAATAGCCCAAATTGGTCGCCTTCCTTTTAGGTTGGGGTTTGCCCACCTTCCGCTTTGTAAACTTATCAAATTGGTTTCCGAGTTTGGTGGGTCCACAGGTGCTTATTGAATAACAGATACCCTTCACTTTAAGGCTACCATCTAGATAGTTACTTAACAAGAAACAAGAGATAAGAAAAAACATAGTGCAGTGTACTTTGAAACGGGATTGACAATAGGAACAAGACAATCCAGTACTTGACATGTATAATTACAAACAGCACAAAAAAAGCGACAAGGAGAGGACAAATACTAATGAGATGACAAGCAGAATAACTGCAACTGACAAAATAATATTACAAAGAAGATAACAAAAGAAACATTCAAATATGAATAAGATTAAAATTGGAGGACAAATTATCATAAAGGACAAAATAGAAAGTATAATTTCAAATTTAAAAGATTTGAAAAAGGGAAATATCTTAAAAGAGAACTTCCTCTTAAAGCAAGACTAAAAAAAAAAGAAAACTATACCCGGTAGTTACTTACCCACTCTACTTTACCACAATACTTCTATCAGGATTGCATGAAAAGTCTTAAAATGTATATATAAATTTGGTTGAAAATTGGTCACATTCATCAGCAAAAAATCTGGTAGCCTGAGAGGATCTTTAGTGGTGTTGAGAGGTTGCAGGGGTCGTATAGAGGATAGCCTCAGACACTCAAAAACTGGTACCCCATCAAAAATTATTTTCACTAAACATATCTAAATTAATAATAAAAAGAATCATTAAGAATATGAAAAAAAATATTTAAAATCTTCAAAATACCTTTAAAAAAGTTTAAAATCTATTAAATTTATATATATATATATAACTTTAATTATTAATTTTTATATTTTTTTTTTCTTTTAAAAAAATCTTTTTGAATAATATTTTTTATTTTAATTTAAAAATAGATATTAAGAATCTACTACAGACTTCCTACAACTTCTTCATCACTCAATTAATTAAATAAAATATACATTTTTTAAAAAAAAATATTATTTTTATTATAAATTATTTATTAAACCAATCAATCTTATATTAAATATATGATTAAATTTAAATAAAAATATTTTTATCATAATTTTTTAAAAGATTACTATAATCTTCTCTAATGTTTTTACTATTAATAAAATTTTTTTAATTTTTTCAAATTTTCAAAGAAAATATATTAACTAATTATATTCTAGTTTTTTTCAATTTTTTTAATCTAGTTTTTTACTAATTTTTTAATATTTTTAACCTATTTTACTTAATCCTGTTATTATTACTACTACTACTATTTTTTTAGGATTTAACCAAACTATTTTACTAACTAAAAAAAAATTAAAATTTTAAAAAATTTAATAGAAAATAATATAAAAATAATATAATTATATTATTATTATATTTTTTTAAATTATTATTTATATATTATTAAGTTATATTTTTAAAGCATTAGTTAAAATAATTTTTTTATATAAAAAATAATAATTATTTTTTATTAACTTAATATAGTTTTTTCCTAATTATAGATAAACTAAAACTATTCTACTATTTTCTATTATTATAAAGATATTCAAATCTACTAAAGTTATAATAATCTAATCTACATTTACATTATAAAATTTAACTATATTAAAACTATTTACTTTCAAACTTCTAAAATCTTCATATAAATAATTCGTATTATTTTAAATAAAAATAAATCTAATAATATTATCTAAATAAAATATTTAGATTTTAATATAAACTTTGAAAAGAGGTAGAACTGGAGTTTTTAATAATTTTAAAATAATAATAATAATAAAAAAAGTATTAATAATAAATTTACTAAAAATAACTATAAAAGTAAATTAATAAATTTTTAGTATTTAATTATAGATTGATAAATATTTATTATTATTAATAGCCTTTTATAATTTCTTTTTATTTACTTCTTTTCTAGTCTTTTTAATTTTTATTTTTTTTTATTTTGTTTTTAATTGAAAATTTCTGAAGTCTCTTATAAGACCATCATTGAAATATATATATCTATTTAAAGCAATATATTCTAAAGTAGTTTTTATATTTTCTTTACATTTTTTAAATATATCTTAAATAATTCTTTTTAAACTAATAAAAATAGATTTTACTGGATTATTATTAGTTAATTTTAGACTCTCAATATTAACTTAGTCATCTATAAGGATTATACCTTTAGTAATACCAAAATAAGTTAATTTTATAATTTTGAAAATAAAACCTTTTTTTTATTTAATATTAAAATCTTCCTAGCTAATCTACTCCCATTAACTATTAATATAATATAAAATATTATATTTATAATTTAAAAAACTTATAAAATCTATTACCCCATGTCTATCATTTTTTTTTTTATCTGTACCTAAAAATCTGATACTCTCATCTTTATTATCTTCACCATTTCCATCATCTTTTCCATCTTCTCTACCATCACCCAATGCTAGACTCATGAAGTCCGCCAATTCTGCGATTTAGTATATTAATTTTTTAGCTTAAGTAACTACTAAAAAGTTAGCAACAGCTTAACAGTTATTATTTAGGATAAAATTTTTAAATCTAATCCAGTCTATATATATAAGTTAGCGTTCTATAATAAATTTCTAATGTTTTATAAAAATTTATTTCTTAAATTTATCTTAGTGGTTATTTCATCTCTTAACTTAAAATAAATATAATTAAGATTATTCAAATCAAAATTGGTAATAATTTTTATATTAGCGACCTTATTATATCCTTTGCTTAGGTATAAGTTGTTAGTAGACACTGAGAGTCTCTTATAAGATTCTGATTCTTACCTTCCGATTCCTAAAAAGATTATTTTTTAATTATGTTGTTAGTTCTAGAGATTCCTATGGTTTTATCATTTCTTATAATCACAGTATTGATATTGATTTTTTTAACTAAGAGGCTATTAGTTAACTCCTGGTATCTTATGGTTTATTATTTCAAAATATTTATTAATTTTATGTTTCTTTTTTCTTAATAGTATAATTTTATTATCATCATCATTATCATTATTATTATTATTATTATCATTATTTTTACCACTATTTTTAGTTTTATTTTTAGTTTTATTTTTAGTTTTATTTTTAGTTTTATTTTTTATAATTTTCTTTCTCTTCTTTGTAATAGGTACTATTTTATATTTATTAATTAAAGTTTTTTTATAATCTAAAATAAGATTTTAAAAATTTGTTATTTACTTAGCTTTTTATTAATAGGTTTCTTATTTATACCTTTATTAAATTTTTTCTTACCATTTTTTTTATTTAATGGTTTAAATAATCCTACTACTACTACTAATTTTTTGGTGTTTGTTATTGGATTATCTAAGTCTTTTAAATATTCTAGTCTTAGACTTTTATGTTTGGGATTGATAGATGTAAAAGTTAACTTAAAGTTGGTAGAATTTTTAAATAAATCAAAATTTTTGGTTTTATTGAGGTTTTCAATATTAAAATCAGATTTTGGATAATAATTAAAATATACAAGTATATTTGAAAAAATAGTTAGAAGATTGGTGATGTTTTTAAGAGACTTGTTGTTGTCTTGAGACTGTTCTGGAATTATATCTTTAAAATATTTAAGATCAAGTATATACAAATTAATAATATTGGAAATTAAGTTAGGAAGAGGAAAATCTACTCTATTATCTAATATTTGATCAAGATTATAATTTGTTATTTTATCAAAATTTTAATTTATTTTAAATTTTTGATTTTGGAAATAAATGGTTTTTAACAATTTACTATTGTACTTTATTCTGGTACTAAAATAAAAATATTAAAAATAGTATTTTAAAATTAATAACTTATTTAATATGTGAATTATTAATAGGTATAAGATTTCTAAAATCTGTTTGAAGCTAAAAAACTTTACAAGAACACTAGGTATTAAACAAAAATAAAATAAAATAAAAGTGATAATGGTAATGATGGTAATAGAGAAAAAAAAAAATAATCAATGATATTATGAATTAATATATATTATTATATAATTTATTATTGAGTTTATTTTTAGGTAGTTATTTAAAATTAATAAAAACTTCCATTAGATTTTAGTAAGTTTAAATATATTTTTTAAATATTTTTTATTTTTATTTATTTTTATATTTAAATATTCTAGAATTGATTTATATGTTTTTAATATATTAAAAATTCTAGATTTATTTATTATTTAAAATGCATGAAAATAAATGTTAATTTCTGAAAATACAATCAAAAAACCCTAATTACTATGTTGTGCTATAAAATTAAACTAAATTAAAAAAAAATCAATTATTAAGTGATTTATTTTTTTTTTTTATTAAATATTTTTTTAATTTAAAATTATTAAAAGATGTTTTAAACTTAGAAAGAGTTTATATTAAATATCTAATATTTTTTAACTTTTATTATTTTTTAATTTTTTTTAAATTATTAAATATTATAATATTATTAATATGTCTATTTTAGGTTTTTTATGTTGTTTTTATTTAAAATTATATTTAAAAATTGGTTGGTGTGATGTGCATAAAAAACAATTCTATTATTAAAAATTTTAAGTTATTATTAAAAATAATATTTTAAATTTTAAATATCTAATTTTATATTTCAAAATTTAATTAATTTAATTAGAAAATTTATATAATTCTTTTTTTTTTTTTTAAACTCTGAATATTTTTTAGAAGTTTGTATAGATATATATTTAAATACTAGTGCTATAATTATGTTTAAAGATTTATTATTATAATTAATCAAAAACCCATTCTATCTATTTATAAATTATATAAATTATAAATTAACAAAATAATTAATATAAAATAAAGTATTAAAAATTAAAATTAACAATTTTTTCAATAACAGACTCTCAAAATTTTTCAATACATTCTTCTAATTTATGCATATTTTTTAGAAATAAATTAAAAATATGGTTAAAAATTTAAATCTTAACTTTTAAATTTTAATTTATAATTAGATAATTAAAAATTTAGAACTATAAGAATATTTTTATTATAATTTTATTAATTATATAAATTATTTTTTTAAATAGTTAGTATACACCAGCAATCTAATATATATATTAATTAAAAAATATAATTTAAAAAATAAATAATTATATTCAGAATTATATACAAATAACTGGTGGTAAGAAATATAAATATATAATTTTAATTTTTTTATATTTTTATTTAAAACATATTTTTTTATACATTACATCATATATTAAATATTAATTGTTTTTTAGTTAACATTACTAGAAGGCTTAATATTAATTTTTATTATTTATATATTAAATATTACTTATCTAATTAATTTTTTTAATAATAAAAAATTATGGTTGATTTATTTAATAATTAATAATTTGTTTTTTAGTGTTTATAGTAAATTATTGTTATTCACTTGAATTCTGCTTGTATTTATATTAATATTATTAAAAAAAAAAAATCTTAACAATTATCAAAAATTGAAAATTAATATTAATATTTAAAAAATCTTACTTAAAATATTCTAATTATTAAATAAATAAAAATTGGAACTAAATGTTAAAAATTTTGTAAAACTTAATTTTAATTTAAAATATACTAATAATTTTACTTATTCATATATATCTCAGTTATATAGTTAAATTGCAGATTATATAAAATACATTAATTTATTTAATATTAATATAAAATCTTGTCTTATTTGCAAAATAAACATTCAAAGTCTTAAAAAGTATATCTTAAAAACAACAAATCATGATTATTATTCCTATAACAAACTAAAGCTTTAATTTTTAGCAATTTTATTTTAACAAATTCAAAAATTATTAATTAAAAAATTAAAAAGTAAAAAATTAGATTAAATTTTATTAAATTTTTATCAAATTTTTAAAATTTTATTATATATATTTTTTAAATTAGATCTCTTACACAATCTTTATCTCGATATTTTAAAAAATGTATTAAATTGGGTTAATTGATTTATTTAACAATATAAATAATTTAATAGTTTTGACCAAATTTAAATCAGATTTCTAATATATCCTAATTTCTTTTATTTCAAAAAACTATTTTTATAAATTATATAATAATAAGAAAAAAAATTTTGCATGGCTGGTAAAATTATTATTTGTTGTTTGGTTATAGTTTTTTAAAATCTGTCAGAGGTTACTAAATATTAAAAATTTAATTAGGTTTTAATCTATATTTAATATTTTATTAATTTCCATCTACTTGTGCAATATTATAGTTATACCAATGAAATAATTGATTAACAATTAAATCAATATTGGTAAAAATTTTATTAAACTAAATTAATTTTTTCACAATTTCAAAATTCTAAATCTCATCAAAAGAAAATATAAGAATGGCAGTAGGTACTGTTAAATATTAAAAGTTGTATATAAGCCAAAAGAATAAACTAATTACAAAAATATTAAAAGTTATAATTAAAAAAAAAAGAAATTGATATTGAATATAAACTCAAATTAGAAATTCTTAATTATTTTAATACAATTAAAATATATCAACCTAGTTATTACAGAAGTATAATCTATTAATATGGATATTTTAAAAAATAGTTAATAAATACTTTAGAGCTTTAATATTATTTTCAAATTAAAAAAAGTTATTAAAGTTTAAATTATATTAATTATAATATATAAATTATTGTAAATTATTAATAAAAAATAATATTTAAAATATAAGAATTAAATTTAATATTTTTTTTTAATAAACTTTGATATTTTAATTAGCTATAAATAGCTTATTAAAATCTAATAAAAGATATATATTTTAAATTAAAATAAAATCTTTTAAATTTAATAATTAATAGTTTTATAATGGATTCTAATAATCTTCTTAATAAAAATAGTAGTGGTAAGTTATTAGTTATTAAATATTTATATTTAAATAATAATATCTATATATTTTTAGATTCCGAGAATGAGATTTTAGTATAAGATATTAAAAATTTGATATTAAATAATAAATATATTTTTAGAAATCCTTGATAATATCTAGAAAAACAATAATAAATTATAGAAAAAATTATAATTATTTATTATTTTAATAATTTATATATAAAAATTTAAAAATTTCTAAAACCACATTATCTGGTTGTAGTTGTTGGTGGGTATATATTGGATAACTAAGATTTTAATAATTCTAATATTATAAAAATGTTTTTTTATCAATTATTTAATCAATTAGCAGTATCAATTGAAAATTTTTAAAATTTTGATACTGTTATAATTTATTAAATTTAGTGTATTAGATTATTTTTATTTTATCATAAATTACTATATTAAGATTTTATTTTTTGTTAAAAAAAAAAACAATAAAAAGCTTTTAATAAATACTTACTAGTTTATATAAAACTAATTTTATATTTTAAAAATTATTATATTAATTAGTTATTTGATATTATTATGATTACTGATCTTGATCCAAAAAATAGCAGATAATAAACAAATTTTTATGATTTTATAACTACTATTTTTAAAATACCCTTTAATATAATTAATGTTTTAAATTAATGAATTATTTTAATAAATGAGGTAATATTTTGCTTATATTTATTTTTATTAAATAATAAGGACTTTTTTATCAATATCTACATTAATTTATAAATATATAATATTTTTTATGATAGCAGTAGTTTGGCATAAAATTGTTAATATCTATACACAATTTTATTTTATTTTGTTTTGATTTAAAGAGTGTACATATATTATTTCTCTTTTTTTTTTGAATAGAGAATTTTGTTTTTAAATAAATTATTAAAATTGTTTTTTTTAAATTTTGGTAATCTAATATTAGCTCTTTTTTTTTTATTTAATATTATTCTATTTTAAAATAATTTCTATTTAAAAAATAAGATAAAATAATAATTAATAAAATCTTTCTAACCCTCCAAAACTAATAGTGTCTAATAAAAAACAAAAAAAAAAAATTAATTAATAAATATAATTTATATTTGTTTAGAATTAAATTAATAAAATTATCCAACTACTAAAAAGTATATTAAAAAAGTTTGTATTAATTGCTAAATATTTAATTTCTGATATTACCCCCTTATTAAACTAAAATAACAATATTAACCCTAAAAACAAGATTGATATTAATCTTTTAAATTATAATTTTATTAAAAGTAAAATAGATAATATTCTTATTAATTTTATTTTATTAGCTAATTAATTAAAATAATTAAGTCTTCTAATTCTAGAATTTTTAGTATTTGTTTTTTGACTTTTAAAATATACTTACAATTTGTTAACTTTTGACCTAGATTATGATTTGATTACCAATAATAGGTAAGTTAGATAATAAATTAAAATTTTATTTTTAATCCTAAGGTTATTTATTAGATGCCTGTTATCTATAGTATTCTCCTTTTTTTTTTTAAGAAGGAATGTTTTAAGTACTAATATATTTAATTAAACTTAATTTGGAATATTTTATTCTTATTTTATATTTTGAAGTAGAAATTAAATTTTGTTATAATTATCAGATACTATTAAATTTTTATAATCTGATATTAATTATAGATAGTAAAATAATCAACAGAAAAGTACAAAAAATATATTAATAAATAAAAAATTAGTAAATTTTGTGCAAATAAAAAATAAAATATTTATTTAATAATTTTCTAATAAGATCTAGCTAGATAATAATAAGATTTAATAGTATACTAGGCATCTATTAAAGGCTGAGCTAATAGTTCTAATAATAAATTAGGTAAATATATTTATTAAAATTATATATTATAACGTTTTAATTATAAGGTTAGCTTTGTTATTTTATTAATAATTGTTATAGCTATTTATAAAAATCTGTAAAAAATCTTATGTTGGATATATACAATCTTACCAATTTTAATGTTGATATTTATTTTGTGTGTATTAAAAAGCTAATTAGTTTAGATTATTTAAATTTTTTAAAAAATAAAGATAAAGTAAGTTTTTAATTCTTTTTAAACATTGAAAATTTTTTAATAAATTGTAACTATAGGTCTTTTTTTTTTACCTAGCTATTTGTAAAGTTTTGATTAATTAATATTAGAAATCTTTTAAGAGTATGAAAATAAGGTATGATTTCTTGGTTAATTCATTAAATATTTATATTTTTATTTTTAGTATAGTCTGTCTTTAAATAAATTTAAAAAATTAAAAAACTAATCAAAAAAATCAACAAATCAACACTAAAATAACTAATATATATAGTAAGTTGGATGTTCAAAAACCTATAACGTATTCTACTAATTTAATTAAATATTTTCAATAATTTATTAAAAAATTTTAAACAGTGGTCAACAAAAATTCTTATTAGTGTTTATAAACACACAATATAATTTTACACCAGACTCCTAAAGTCTACCTTTATTATTGAAAATATTTTTTGAAATATTCTTTTTATTAACAATAAAGAGGTAGTTGTGCTTGAAAAGTTAGTAAACCTATAATAAAAATCCAAAAAAAGACTAAAAACATTGTATAAATAGTTTTTCTTTATATATTTATCAGCTTTTATATATAATATTTTAATATAAAAAATTTTTTAATTGAATATTTTTATTTAAACCATGTAAATCTGTGCTTAACTACTAAAAGTCCAATTGAAGATTACCATCATCAAAAAAATTTTTAAAATTATCTTAATCAATAACATCTAAAAATTTATATTAAATTATAATATCATTAAAATTATTAATTAAATTAATGTTATAGATGATTTTCCAATAATATAAAATCATTAAAATTTTTATAGTATGGTTGCTCTTAGACACTCAAAATCTTGTGGTAACTGCTAAGGATGTAGTACTCGCTAACTTTAAGAGGCCTCCAGAAGACAAAAGTCCTCTGGATCCTCTGAGTCCTCAGAGGACTGGGAGGACAACACAATTTTTTGCTGATGTTACAAGCTTCTGAGATTGGTAACTTTTATTAATGTAATGTTATATGGGGTTTTAGGAACCCTCAACAGATTTACTTCTAAATATTTTATTTGTTTAGTGTGGGATTTATTAGCTCTTGTAAGAATTGTGCACAGTAGGCTCGGGGTATCAAGGTAACACACAAGATGTCACAAGGGTCAGAAGGTGTTGTGTATGTATATATCCAAATTATTACTTAAATTGTTGCTTAATTTTCTAAATACATATAATTCAAAAGTATAAATATAAATAAACATTTAATACATAAAAATAACTTATAAAAAAAATATAAAAATAACTTATAAAAAAAACATAAAAATAACTTTATAAAAAAAATATAAAAATAATTTTATAAAAGAAATATAGAGATAATTTTATAAAAGAAATATAGAGATAACTTTGTAAAAAAAATATAAAAATAACTTATAAAAGGAACGTAAAGATAATTTTATAAAAAAAAAAATACTTGCTATTCTTTTTGCTTGATTTTGTATTATTTCTTAATCCATAACAATACTTTTATTTTTTTGATTATCATGCGTAGTGATCTGCCTGCAGCTTTAACTTCTGCCTATAATTCTTCTCTTTGGTTTTCGTTATAAAATTCCCTCTTTTAACATCAATATCCTGTCAATACTCTCGTCTTAAATCTAGTATAGTCTTTAATACTAACACATATCTATAACATTTCCTAATTTTTCTAGACATCAATCCTCGATGATTTTATTCTCTTCTAAATCCCAAAAATAGTATTTGCTTTTTATCTCTACCAATAGTATCTATTTTCATTATAAAATCCTCAGATCCTTCTATAAAATACTCTAATTCATTTTTTAAGTTAAATTAAATAAATAGTATCTCTACATTTTTTTATTTTTTATATTCTTAATATTTTTTAGAGTACTTTTATTATATTATAACTAATTCTTAATCTATTTCTCAAATTCTTACTTCACAAAAAGTAATTTAGAATTTTTAAATTTCTTATTAAAATTATATATATTTAAAATCTCACTAAATACTATTCTGAATGTCAGATAAATTATTCTTGAAATTAGGATCTATAGTAAAAATAAAATACCTGAAGGTTTCTGACTCATAAAATAAGGAAGAAAAAAATTCTTTGTTATTAAGACATAGTATTAACCATTACAGTTATAAAATATTAATTGGTTTGGTTATCAGGCCAATAGGGATCTAAATATCAAATAAGGTAAAAGGTTTAGTATTATCAGGTAAATCCTAATATTGAATAATAAAGTCAGTAGATATTACAGTTATAAAACAAACCAGCTAATCTAGAGTAAAAATTTTAAAATGTAGGTAATCTTATTGTTTTTTGTTTTCTAAGGCCAAACTTATCTAAGTATTTTTGATGAAAGATTCAAAGGAATCATCCCAAATATTGGATGTAACTAATTAATTCCTAGATTAACTTATTATATTTCTTTTAACAAATATAATATTTAAGCTAATTGTTTTGTTTTGGAAATCGAGTAATTTTAATATTTTATATAATATGTTGCCATCCTTGTCAACAGTAATCAGTGAAGGTTGTTTTTCCTAATTCTGATTTAGAAAAATATTGTTTTTAAAATATTGTAGGAAGTTGGTATAAAAAATTGGATATATTTATATTTATTTATTTTTAATAATCTTATAATAAGATCAAATAATATATTGTTTTAGTTTTGTTTGGGTATTTAAAGAAATTTCAATAATTTTTATAATATGCTTCTTGGTATTTTTATTTTATAGCATATATAGTAATTGTTCGTGTATCTATCAATATTTTTATAAATTCCTTTTCAGGTATATATTTGTTATATCAATTTTAGGATTTTTGTTTTGCCTAGGTGGTTAGCTATAACACAATCATAATATTAAAATAATATCTCAGATCAAATAATTTTATCCTATAAAACCATTTTTCAATTATCATAATATAAGTATTTATTTTATTTTTTGTATTCAAAAATTTTGATTTTAAAATGCCTATTATCATTGTTCCTTAATACCCTTAAAATATTTTGGATATATTTGTCTTCTTTATAAATTTTTTTTTAATTAAATTATATTATTATTACTCCAATTTATTAAATTTTTTTTAATAGGATGAGTATTCTGATTCGGTTTTTTATCTTTTATCTTTTTTTTTTTTAAAAAGGTCTTTTGATCTTTTTGTTAGTACATCTACTTTGGTATTTGTTTTTTCTAAAATAAAGGTGATTTTATAGTTAAATTTAAATATATATTTTATTTATCTTATTTACCTTTAGTTGAGTTTTTGTTTTGTTATGAAATATTTAAGGTTCTTATAATCCATTAGTATATATATCTAGATAAAAACACTTATTAAATATCACTCCCAGTTTTAAAATATTTAAACCACTATAAATAACTCTTTATCATAAATATTATAATTATATTTTGCCAATATTATTTTCTTTAACCAATAAACCACTAAGTGCTATAATCCATCTTTATATTTCTAAAATAAAACTGTAATATAGATAAAATCTAATATATTTGTTTTGATTTTGGTTTTTAATTCTAAGTTCCAGTACTTCAGAATAGGCTCTAATACAAAGGTTTCTTAAAAGATCTTAAATACTTCCTTTTCTTTACTTCCCTAATAAAATAATTGGTTTTTTTTTATAAAATTGTATAGTAATTTTGTTATTTTAGCATAATTTTTAATAAATTTTTGATAGAAATTTGTGAATTTGAAGAATAATTAAACTGTTTTAACAGTTTTAAAGCCTTTCTTTAATTCTTTTTAATCAAAAATATCTTATATTTTTTTAAAATCTATCCTAATTTTATTACTTTTTATAATATATTCTAGAAATTTAGTTTTTTTTGTGAAAAATTCACATTTAAAAAATTTAATATAAAATCTGATTTTTTAAAAAATTTTAAAAATCTTTCTAATATATTGTATATATTCTTTTTGGATTTCATTATAAATATATATATCATTTAAATATATTATATAAAATTCATCTAAGAAAAAATATAAAATATTATTAATATATATTTAAAAAATAACAAAAGCATTAATAAATCCAAAATATATTACCTAAAATTTAAAATATTCATATTTTATTTAAAAAATAGTTTTTTTTTTGTTCTCTTTAATTATCCTAATTTAGTTAAATATATTGTAGATATTTAACCAAGTATGATACTTAACTTTCCTTAACTAATCTAATATTTCATTAATTTATAATAACAAACACCTATCTTTAATAATAATAGTATTAAGTTTTTTTTAATTAACACAAAAATACAATATTCTATTTTTTTTTATAACAAACAAAATAGAAATTTTTCATAAACTATTTAATTTTTAAATAAATCTTTTATTAAGGTTTTCCTCTATTTATAGTTTTAAGGCTTTTAAATATTCCTTATTTATAGATTTTAATAATTTTTATATAAATTAGACTCCTTCTTCTGTCTTAATTTTTATATTTATAAGTTATTTTAATAAAAAGGTATCTCCTTTTTTTAAAAAAAAAACTTCTTCTAGGTTCTTATATTCTAAAAACAATTTAATTATAAATTTTATTAAATTTTTATTCCATTTAAATTTAAATTTATAGATAACATAAATAAATTCTTATTTTAGGGTCCTTTTGAATACTTCAGCACTAACAATAATAATTTTAAATAAACATTTTAATTTAACTTTTAATTTATTTTAATCTATTATAACTTTATATTTTTTATATTATAGGTTTTTAAGGTTAAAATTTTTAATGGTGTTTACTATATTAGTCTTTATTATTTTTTTATAATCTCTAATTTTTATTATAAATTAAATCATTTCCTTAACTAATTCCTTATTACCATTAAAGTATTCTATGATTTTAAGAATTCATTTTTTATAAGATAGAAAATTATTCTCAATTACAAATTAATAATTCATGTATATTCCTGTATTACTATTATTTAAACAAACAAATATATAAATAAGTTTTTAAAAACTAAGATATAACATAACAAAGATTTTTATATAAGATTTAAAAAAAATTTCTATTTCTTTAAAATTTAAAAAAAAAACATATTTTATAATATAAAAGAAATTTATAATATATTTTAAAATTTTTAAAATCTATAAAATAACAAATTACTCTTGCTTTTTCATATATCACAATTCATAATTAAGCTTTTTTTTTTTTATTTTTAATTTTTTTTTAAAATATATTTTATGTTTATAGTTTCTTTTTTTTATTTTTATTTTTTATTAAACTTTTTCATATATAATTCCCCATAAATTTTAATTTTATATAAGTTGAAGATTAGTCCCTCATAAATATTTATTATTAATAATTATTCCTATAAATAGCCATTACATAGCAATATAATTAAATAAATTTTTTTAAAATATTAGTTAATATAATAGCCCCCTTCTTTTCATCCTTTATCCCCACAATATATACATAAATCCAAAGCTTAATATTTATCTTTTTTGTTTTTAGTTAATTATCCTTGGATATACCTAATAAATTAATTTATTAATCCTAAACCATAATATTAGTTTCCCTACATCTGTAATAGTCCATTAAAATTAAATTTACTAGGGATTCTTATTGTTTTTTAGCTTAACTAATTTTATCAAAATAAGCTAATATTAGCTTTATTCCAAACTTTCTTTTTTACATTTAAAATTCTCCAATTATTATCCAACTTTTGATATAAAGCAGCAAAGTCATCAATATTATCAAAAAATTTGTTTTGAATAATAAGAAATTGTTTTACTTCAATACATAACCCATTTCATAAATAAACAATCTAAGCAACATCATCATAGTTGAGTTATCCCATTAGCCAGCGGAATTTAGTTAAATAAATCAAAAATGGTTTATTCATTTACCTTAAAACACATAATTCTTTTTCTACAGTACTAACTAAATCTAAGTTCTTAAAAACTTTATTAAACCATTTAGTAAAATCAATATAAGTAATCTAACTATATAAATCAATATCTTTATCATATTTATTAAAACCTAACTCTTAGAAATTATTTTGTAGCAGACTAACCGCATAGATAATCTTTTTTTAATAAATATTAAATTTCATAAGTTCTCCTTTATATTTATTATTTAAATGTCAGGCCTCGCTTATGTCAGGCGTGGCGCGGGCTGTGGCGTGTGGCTGCGACAACGACATGGATATGGGATCTTCGGACCTCACGATCCGTCTATATGCCTCACGACCAGGGCACCGTCCGATACCGCTCGCAACCTCTCGCTCCGAGCTCATGTATATATAGACGTCCTCATAGACGACAAAGATCAGCTCTTTGTCTATTAATCTAAGTCTGTTCCTCACCGTACGTTACCTCTCGCGTCCCCCCGCTTGAGGTCTGACATTAAAGTTTTAAAAAAGTTTCTTAATTAGTAAGATTTACTATTATCAAATAATTTTAAATTAGAAAATTTAATTTTATTAATAAGCATAACAGTTAGCACATTACTGATTTTCAATTATTCAAATACAGCAAGGAGGGCTTTAGTTTAAGATATTATAAAACCTAAAATAATAATTTATATTTTGATCATTTCTTCTAATATATTTTTCTTTTCAAATACCTTTAAACTGGATTTAGAAAATATTTTAAAATATTAGATTAACATAATTATAAAATAATAAAATATAAGAATTATGCACATCAGCAAAAAATCTGAACCTCCCAGAGGTCATTGTATGGAGCACAGGAGGCCGATAGGGATGTGGGGAGGTTATTATATGACAATAAGAGGCCGATACCAATCTTAACATACCCCATTAAAACTTTAAAGCAATTAGCCATGGATATCCGCCTCTTAAAATCCAATATAACTTTTTTATAATATTAAATTAATATAAGCCTTTTTTTAACTTCCTACTATTCTTCACTTCTTTTCTTACATTATACTTTTTTAGATTATTTTAGTTCTTTTACAAATACATTTTGTTTGATATAATAAAACCAAAGAATAAAAATAAAAATGATAACCAATATCAAGATAATATATCTAATCTCAAACTACTATATTTAAAATCTATAATACAAGTAGTAGCTTCTATTAAACTACTAATATCAACTAACAACTTAAAAAAATACTAATACACTAAATTAACTACTAATCTTAATTACAAAAAAGTTATAAAAAAAAGATTAATAAAATCTTAACTAAAGCCTATAAATTTTTTAATATCTTTAATTAATCTCACAAAAATTCTTTTATTTAAAAAAAGATCTAATAAAAACTTATTATCTAAATATAAAAATCTAATTTTTAAAAAACAAAAATCTGGCTTTTTTTTTTAATAATTTTACAGTAAAATTTGGCTGGACGTTCTTTAAATAAAAATATATATTTAAAATCTAACAAAAAATATTAAGCTAAATTTAATATTTATCAAAGCTATTTATAAAACAAAAATCTGGCTTTTTTTTTTAATAATTTTACAGTAAAATTTGGCTGGACGTTCTTTAAATAAAAATATATATTTAAAATCTAACAAAAAATATTAAGCTAAATTTAATATTTATCAAAGCTATTTATAAATTTTTTTTTTTTTTTTTTTTTTTTTTTTTTTTTTTTTTTTTTTTAATTTTATATTTATTTTTTTAAATACAACTTTTTTTTTAAAAATTTTTTTTTTTTTTTTTTTTTTTTTTTATAGTTTAGATATCATAACTATAAATTAATATTAATCAAATACACCATTATATTAAAAACTTTTGTTTACATTTAATAAGTACTATTAAGAATACTATATTAAATATATATAGTCTAAACTATCTTAATACCAGTATTTAATTAAATAAAATTAAAATTTTATTAAATACCAAGTTATTAAGATATCTTACAAAAAAAGGAACCATAATTAGTTTTTTTATTAATAAATATCTATAATTTGTTAATAGATACTTATAGACTCTTTTCACATATCTAGCAATTTCAAAAGTTCTAATTCATTAATATTAAAATTTATAAAAAAGAAGAGAAATCAAAGAATTAAATCTTATAAAAAAACTAAATTCTAAAATTTTAATATAGACTGCTATATATATTTAGATCATATTAAAATCATAGAAAGAAAGTGTCTATAATCAGAAGATTAATTTTAAAATTATAAATAGCCATAGTAAGATTTCTAGTATTTATTATAATATTTTCATAATTAACTAAAATTTAGTAATTTTCAATAACTTATATGTTAATATAACTAGTCAGGTTTAAAAGAAACTAATATTATACTACTAGAATCTTATACAATTTTATGTTAATGTGTTGTTAAATGAATTACCTGGAATTCGAATTCCTTAGAATTTTGTATCAGTAGGTAATAGTAAAAAAGAAAAATTAGATTTATTACTAAAAGAATAAAAAAGAACTATAAACATTCAATAAAAGTCTTTATTTATTTTCTTTTATTTTAACATGTAATTTTAGATACATAGATAGTTATAATAATAATAATAATAATATTTTTTTTTTTTGAAATTTAATTAAACACTGGAAGGCGACTAAAGGACTATAAAAAAATATAATCGGATGCTAGAGGTTATATGTAGGATTAGATGTTACAAGAGGTTGTTGACTTTCCGTGACCTCTAGTGGCTGGCGGGATGGTTCTAGGACACAAAAGATCGCTGAGCCATCAAAGCCATCAGATGGCTCGGATATCAACAAATTTTTTTGCTGATGCACAATAAGCTTAGAGTATTAAGATAATATATAAGATATTATAAGAATTAAAAGATATTATATATATGTATATCCAAATTATTATTTAAATTATTACTTAATTTTTTAAATATATATAATTCAGAGGTATAAATATAAATAAACATTCAACACAGAAAAATAATTTATAAAAAAAATTTAAAAATAATTTATAAAAGGAATATGAAAATAACTTTGTAAAAAAAATATGAAAATAACTCTATGAAAAAAATATGAAAATAATTTTATAAAAAGAATATAAAAATAATTTTATAAAAAAAACATAAAGAAAATTTATAAAAGAAACATAAAGATAATTTTGTAAAAAGAATATTTTTTATTCTTCTTATTTGATTTTATATTGTTTTTTAATCCATAATAATGCTTCTATTTTTCTGATTGTCATGTGTAGTGATCTGCCTGTAGTTTCAATTTCCGCCTGTAATTCTTCTTTTTGGGCCTTCGTTACAGCTCTAAAACTTTTTTCCTTTGTTACTCTAACTTTTATATTAACCTTATTACAAATTTATAGTTGTAAAATTTTATTAAGAGTGGGATAATGCTTGTGATGAAAAATTTGCATCATTTTTTATTTTATTAAATTAGGCTTGCAAATTTATGCCTTCTATATCATCTATTATCCATTTCAAAGCCTTTGCAGACATCACTTGTCAAGCTAATACTGTCCTATGTATCCTTAACAAAGTCTATACTAATAGCACATATTCCTTTAACAGTACCTGAGAATCTGTACTAAATCAATTTATAATTAGGAATATTTAAACAGGAATCCCAACTCTGCTTTTTTGTGTAATTATTTTAATGTCGATCGCGCTGCCATGTCGGCAGGTCAGAATAACACCAAAACGTATAACTCGTACCGTGGTCATGGGCACCACTACAATTAATATTAACACAGAAGTCGTAGATTCTGTAGTGGTAATAGTAACAGGTTAAAAAATTATAATTTTCAAAATAGTCATTATGCTAGTAATTATAGTTCTGGTAGTATATAAGGCAGGAGGGGCTTTAATAAAGCAGTAATAGGTATTAGAGACTTAAGGTGGTAGGTATGTGATGCAGAGCCATGATGGTTATGGGATTTAAGGTATTATTCTATGTTAGGTGTTGGGATAGCTGTCGTTAGAATATACGAAGCGAGGGTGGAGGTGGTAACCGTTGTTATTCTAAAGTCAAATTAGAACTGTAGAGTAAATTATCACAATTATAACTTAATCAAGAGCACCAGACATATGAAACATCAGTCTCTGTTATAATTACTGTATCTGGTGTTATTATTTTGGTTGTTGTTATTATCGTGAACGCTGGGATCCTCAAAACGTTCGTGATTACAGATTGAAGAAAAATGGAGCAAAAAGAACTCGCGCTGAAATTATAACACGGGTTACAAAGTACTTATAATATATTATCTATTAAACACCCAAAAACTTTACTGCGCTTGTTTATTGGAGAGTTTATGTATAAAATTGGATATCCTTAAACTATTCTGATTAAATTGGTATTATTAAGAATTTTAGTTGGAATGGGAATAGAGATAGGAGAGGTGATAACAGAGCCAAAAAAAGTTTGAAGAAATTAAAAGTAGTTGAAACTATGACGAAACAATAACTTTATTTTTATATCAAATTATGGAATATACGAAACTTATCGACTGAGAGAGAAAGCGCCAGCCAAAGTACAAAATATTAAGTGGAGTAAAGGAGTATTAAATGAGGGTTCCTCAACAGGTTCTAATATATATATCAATAGTTGATATGTGTATGATGTACCCAATTTCAGCCCTTATTTACTAGTGGCCCTAAAGTAAATTTAGAGAATATGGGCCCTGTATAGATTGTGGTTTTCATTTTAAATTGCTATAATATTAAGCTTCCATGGTATCGAATAGTTGAAAATATGGGAAGGATAGTAACACACCGAAAAGGTATGCAATATTTTGGACGGTGGGTTCCTCAAGATACTCAGCCGCATAATCAAAACATTTAAATTGAGAGTACCGAATTGCACGCATCCGTCGCAATTCAAGGGATACGAAATGCTCCTTTATCAGGCCGACATTCTGAGTCATCAATTCGATTACAGAATATATCGTCAAATAATTAACTTTAATCTCAAATTATTGGTCCTTTGATAATGAATTGGGATTGGGAATATCTTCTGCTGACGGCTGGGGGTGGTGGGAAGAGTTTCTTATAAATGTTTCTCTTGGCTTAAAGTGACGGAAAGCTTGATTCGCCTGCTGCATTGATGATGCTAAAAGATTAACTTGGGCTAAGCTTTTTGGATTGGGCCAAGCCTTCCACAATAAATTGGAAATTTCCAAGCTTGGCTGTATGTGTTTAAACGATCAGACGAAGGCGTGCAAAGCATGTATAAAATATATCGCAATCAAGTTGAGCAGTTTAGTTGGCCCAGGGCAAATGTAGCGATGCTAATATCCTGCCATTATGAAATTCACAACTACCATGACAGCCCTTGTAACCCTGTAACCATTATCATCACCATGCTTCTCACATGTTTCACTCGGATTGCCACATATAGTCAATTTATAGTATAGATAATTTGGTTTTCCACCCATGTAACCTTCAAAGCTTCCTGGGGAAGGTTCAATTTATATTTTTGGGTACGCTAGGGATTTCAATGAATATACTTTTGCGTATTTAAAGGATCTATATATTTTGTATCAAATGATAATTGTTTTAGCGACATTTGGTATATTTCTTTGTAACAACATCTATGGTATTGGAGTTTTAGTTTGCGTTAGACGTGTCGAGTTTTGTAAATGATAAATCGGCTTCGTGAGTTCCGCCGCAACCGACTCGATTCGCCCGTAGAACGGGGGCATGGCCTGTTCGGGTTTAGTGTTTACGATAAACAAAGCTATTGCTGTAACTAAGGCAAAAACCATACCCGCAATAAGCAGAAAAATCTGGTTGATAATCAGTTTGTACGATGTCTATATGATATTTATATCAAATCCAGTACCGTTAGCGAGCTGTGTTTTTCTGGGGTAAAAGTTATTATCATATTTTCAGAACTTATAAAAAAGCTTTTACTATATAATAGCTAGAGTAGTCACAGCGTGTGTAAGAGCAGGAAGTAATACAAAAATAATAATTCCAACAAAACTGCATTTACCTACAGCAAATAGTATTTTTAATTTCCAAATTTTAAAATAATACTTTATACTGAAGAATATTATGCTATACTCTAAAAATACTTATATCTTATTAAAATAAAATATCTTCAATATAGATAGATTTAGCTGTAAAATTAGCATAAGCATTACTTATAGAGCAGCAACAATTAGGGTCATATAAAAATATACTGCTATAAAATTAAAATCAAAAAACCTGTTTACTTCATATACATTTAGGATAATTGAAGTATATATCATACTAGTAAGCAGATTAGTATTCTAAATAAATAATATCCACATACTAAACCTTATTATAGTGATAGCCATTCCCAGTCTAAGGATTTTAATTAGCCAATTAACAGCCTTTTTAAATCTGACCACAGGCACTTGTAATTATCATAAGGTCTAAGATTATTATCTAGGTGAATACTATTGTACAAACTTAAAATTTTAGTATGGAGCTAAAAAGCCCTTAGTTTTAATACATTATCCAAGTAATCTTAAATATTTCTATAATTTATAAAAATTATAACGTTATGCAAAAATTTAACTACTGGATCTTTTATTACCAACTTTTTATAGTTATTGTATGCGTAATTTATGGTTAGGATTTTAAAAAGTATTAAAGCAGCTGCTAAGATAAGAAGAACTATATAAAAATTTAAGTTCAATCTGCACTCATAAAATTTAGCTCCTTCAATCCTGATATATCTTAAGAATACTAATAAATATTCTACATCACAAGATCTAGTAGATATGCTAATCATGTTATTAAACACCCCATATAGCAAAAATGATGTTGTAATAATGATATACCAAGACTATTGCATACTAGTAGAGAGGCCTGGGGTTCAAAAAGCATAAATACTATTAACAACAACAGTTTTCCATCAACCAACAATATCAACAATACCAGACTTAGTTGGGGTAATAATAGCGACTTGGAATATATAGCTGATTACAAACAGTAGAAAAGACAGAATATTCAGTGTAAGAAGAATTAAAATCTTTATAACTATTTTATTTGCTGAAAGAGGATAGATGATGCCTAAATTTGAGTCATCACCAGTGGGTAATCCCCAAAGCTGCAGAGCAAGGTAAGTATGTGGTATATAACTTTCCAATGCCTGTAAGTGGACTGCAAGCTGCTAGGCATCCAAGACAATTTACGCACCTGTATTATGCAAAAGAGAGCTAAACCATCCCTAGAGTCAGTCGCTATCCATATAACTATAAGCAGCCAGAAGAGCTTCTTCTGAGAGTTGGATTCGTTATCACTTAATCGAAGGTTCATTTTGTTGGAATTTTGTTGGAGTTTTGACCTTGTTACAGGGAAATTTTCTTTGTAACCAGCCTGGATTGCTGTGTAGGAAAAATATGATCTGGTGAGGAAGTTCCAGATGTTGGTGCGGCTGAGGCCTTCAGAAAGCAAAAGTCCCAGCCTCGCGCTAGTTGCTGGAGGATTTAACCGGATCTTCTAACAAAAACTCAGAACGAGGACTTAGTTTCAATTTCTTCCATACAATGAACTTGTACGTAGAGTTGAATTGGTCTAGTGTGTTGAAATGATCCATGGTGGTATACGTTAAGAATGACGGACCAAACTTACAGACCGTCGAGGAGCCCAATGCTGCTGGGGATAATTACAAAGTGTTGTTGGGGTGGTCAAAGCATATTGCCGTTGGGTGTGAGGGATACCATGTGTGGAACCGAACAGGAGACCAACTAATTTGGGCTAAAAAAGGGGAATCCTGTATTTAAATTTAATATCAATAATTATTTTTTTTTAAGCTGCGCTTCCTTAAATTTAGACTAAACATTTGGAGAGAATTAAGAAGAGCTAAAACAAAGCTTAAAGATAGGAAGCCAGTGGTGGCGATCTCATGTTTCTTTGACAGCTGTTAGCCACGCTGGTTCCAGAAACTGATTGCATACCTATAGTCAGTCGTATATTGTAGAATTACCAGCCAAGAGTAACGAGGAATTCTCTCGGACTAAGTTTCAAAGCATGAAATCCTTAGCAAATGCTAAGACATAATTTTAAGGATTAATAAAACTTTTGCATCTTTCCTTGTAAGGCTCAAATATGTTTAGCATAAAAAGAGACTAGATTTTTTTTATTAATATTATAGTATACAAATTCCCAGTAATTCTACTTTTTTAAGATTATTAAATTTCATTGTTTAATATTATCATCATTTTTATGCCAATGCTTAAATGTCTAGTTTTATCAAATCAACTTCGGATAAGTAATTTGAAGTCCTAAAATTTAATAGTAGTATAGAATCGGTTTGATTTTTTTCAAAGTCTCGAATTCTACATCTGGACGAATTTGAAAGAAACTCCTGTGACAAGTGCAGGGAACCTGCTATGGAAAGCGTTGCTATCTCTACCTCCATATACATGATTGCTCTGGGCGAATTCCACTGTAACCGGCTCGCCTGAATGATTTTGTAAGCGATAAACTTCTTAGGGTAAAACAACATGGGGGGGAGATGGGACGAAAATGAGAACTTACTACCATCAAGGTTGATCCAATGGCAAGCAATTACGCCAGTCACAAGATTAACGGACCAGACCGCAGTCTCAGCTTGCTTGTCGAGACCGGTTGAAGTAGAAAAGTAGCTAGGTACAGATTGGGGAGTCGCGCCTAATTGAGTGCCCGGGCTGCTTACTAGATCAAGGTACAGGTAGTTAAAGGAGCTGGGGGTAATGTTGCTACTAGTAAAGTCTCGCCCTACAACCAAACCCAGGAGCGCACCTTGGTTATCATTTGCCATATTTAAATTCAACTGACTTCTTCTGCTTGTTGCACCAATAGAAAGTGTAAACGAAACTTTGAAAGCAGCATTAAAATCACCAGTGAACAGCGGAGTCCAATAATTAAAATTAGATGTGATATATCCAAGGCTTGAATCACCACTGAAAACTTGGATAGCACCGCTATATATAGTATACATAGGGGGTGTGATATCTTAGCAAGCGCAGGCACTGCTGTATCTCACAGTACCTGAGCAGGTGCTGGCATATATAAGAACTACAGTTGCTCTAAGATTTGGTACTTCCCTTAGTATTAAATAATAATGAAAGAGTATACGTGAGGTGGCTGAGGACTTACGGTCTAGCCGTGGGTGTCATGAAGCTAGAGCAGTTTGATATGCGAGAAGTCGCATCAGGCATTTTCCCTGTTCGGGTGCCGGTTACCGCTCTGGCATAATTGTCGGCGGTGCATCCACGAGTATCGAGGATACCGCCGAGCGCCCCTTGGGCTGCAGCGAGTAGGAAGGCGCTATATAAGAATTGTATGATGATATTGGTGATGGGCGATGGCTTGGGCGGGGTACACTTCGAAATGCCTGGTTTATATTTATAAGATAGAAGTTGATATCTTCAATGTAGAGATGGTGATTGAGGGAAGGTATGGTTCCTATGAAGGGGGAGTACTTAGGTATTTATATTGTACCTATTACCCTGGTGGGAGTCAATGGCCCACACATTCTTGTTGAGGTCAAATTTGCCCTCGCTTGGAAGGCTGAATTCGAAAGGGGGGCCCAATGCAGAGTTCTACCAACCTTTGGCGAGGAGGGTGTACGTGTGCGCACGCATTGGAATCTTTAACCTAACCTATCAGCTTTAAAGGTGGTGCCAATAGTACTGAGATTTTTCTAGATACCAACGAAACAAAACAAACATATTAATGTCCTATGGGTGTTCCGAAGGTCGGCTGGTCTGGATGCAACAGAAGAACAAGTCAGAGGACTTGACTCTCAGGGGGGAATTTCACTGCAGCCAAATCATGCACATCCTCGCTCTATTATGCGGGGAAAACAATAGTGGCTTGAATTTATTCAGTATTGGTGGGAACTTTATACCTACTGGATCTAAGTTGTGGAAAACGAGTGCTCATGTCAACCACATAAAAAAAAAGCTAAGATTTGGTAACATATACACTTATATCAAGTATTTATGTTAATTATACAAAATTACTAAACCCAACCCAAAACTACTAGATCTGAGTTGTGGAAAACGAGCGCTCGTGTCAACCAACACCACATTAAAAAAATGCTAAGATTTGGTTACATATGCACTCGTGTCAAGCATTTGTATCAACTATAAAAATTACTAAACCTAATCTAAAATAAGGGTAAAGTAAAAATTAGGTTAACAGGTTAGGTCAACAGTTAGACTAAAGATAAATTAATAATATACATACAAAATTTTATCAAGCAGTCAGAACAAAGGTAAGTAATAAATCAGAATAAAAATAAATAATTAAACTAAAAATAAATAATCAGACTAGAGTTCGACATGGGTCGGTTTTAACCCAGAAACCAGCGGGTTGGTTCGGTTTTAGGGGGGTCATGGGGAACCGCTGGGTGGTTTCTCAACACCGAAAACCGACCCAACCCGCCCCATGTCGAACTCTAAATCAGACTAAAAATAAATAAATTTTAGATAGAATTTACTTAATTTAAATCAAGTACTTAGACTAAGAAATCAGACTAAAAATAAATAAATTTTAGATAGAATTTACTTAATTTAAATCAAGTACTTAGACTAAGAATAAGTAAATCTAAGTAAAAATTAATTTATTAACAACCAGATTTAGAACAGATAGCTAAATTAAGGGTAAATAAATTCAAATAGAATTTATTTATCAACAATTAAATAGTTAGATAGACTGAGGGTGGGTGAGGGTGAGCAGTTTAACTAAGCTTAATTACAAATTTAATTGCAAACCTAACTGCAAACCCAACTATAGCGGGAAGATATGATTAAAGTTATTTAATAGAGGCAACTAGTAAGGGTAATCAATTACACCATGGGTTGCCTGATCTTCAACTGGGAACCCAATTGTAGCAGATGGGATTCTTGGTTGCAAGTTAGTAATCAACAACAGAAATCAGATTAAAAGTAGGTAAGTTCTAAATGGAACTCACTTATAATTAAAAATCTAACTATAGTAAATAAAATTTTTGGTTACTAGCTGGCAACCAGCAATAAATTTGCAGTAGTGGAGAGTAATTAACTGGTAATTCTAATTTTAATAATTAAATATTAAATTATTTTAAGGTAATTTTAACAGTACTTAATCTATTTCTTTTATATATTTTACCACCCCTGAAGTCATCTAAAATAGAGTGCGACATGGGGCATGTTGGGTTGGTTTCTAGATGGTCGAAACCACCCACAAGTTGGTTTTTAGATGGTAGAAATTATTTATGGGTTGGTTTTTCTTTTAAAAAAAACCCCAATATGGTTTAAAAACCATAAATTTTAATAAAAACTATATTGCCAAGAAACCATTTTATTAAAAATAGTAATAAATTTACTAAAAATAATTAAAATTACAATTTTTAATTAAATTTATAATTTAAAAAAACTATTAAAAAAAAAAAAAACCACCCAGCGGTTTCTCATAACCCCTCTCAAACCGACTTAACCAGCTGGTTTTTGGGTTAAAACTAGAGTGCGACATGGGGCGGGTTGGGTCGGTTTCTAGACGGTCGAAACCACCCACGGGTCGGTTTTTAGACAATAGAAACCACCCACGGGTTGGTTTTTCTTTTAAAAAAAAAAACCAAGCACGGGTTTAAAAACCGTGACAATAACGAAAAACCGCACCGCCAAGAAACCGTTTTAAATTAAACCACGTGATCACCAAAATTTTTATTATATAATTTTAATTAAAATTTAATAAAAAAAATTAAAAAAATTAAATTGATTTTTTATTAATTTTTTTTTAATTTAATTTTAATTTTTTTAATTTAATTTTTTCGATTTTTATATGAAAATAATTTAAAATTAGGTGTGGGAGATCTTGAAACACGCTAAAACGACTAGTGCTTTTTTAGCGAGTTTTTAAATTAAATTTAATTAAATAAAATTAAGCGCTAAACCGTTTATAAACGAAAAATACGAATTGATTGATTTTTTTTTTTGAAAATTCAAAAGTTTTCAAAAAAATTTGGATTTTGAAAATTTTTTTTGATTTTGCATTTTTTCGAAAAAGGTTTTGTCGAAAATATAGCCGAACACCTCCATATACGATGTATACGTATACGTCGTATATACGTATACGTCGTATATACGTATACGTCGTATATACGTATACGTCGTATATACGTATACGTCGTATATACGTATACGTCGTATATACGTATACGTCGTATATACGTATACGTCGTATATACGTATACGTCGTATATACGATACGTCGTACTATATACGTATTCGTCGTATATACGTATACATCGTACTATATACGTGTACGTCGTATATGCGTATACGTCGTACTATATACGTGTACGTCGTATATGCGTATACGTTGTACTATATACGTGTACGTCGTATATGCGTATACGTCGTACTATATGCGTATACGTCGTATATACGTATACGTCGTATATATGGAGGTGTGTTCGGCTATATTTTCGACAAAACGTTTTCGAAAAAATGCAAAACCAAAAAAAATTTTCAAAATCCAAATTTTTTTGAAAACTTTTGAATTTTCAAAAAAAAAATAAATCAATTCGTATTTTTCGTTTATAAACGGTTTAGCGCTTAATTTTATTTAATTAAATTTAATCTAAAAACTCGCTAAAAAGGCGCTAGTCGTTTTAGCGTGTTTCAAGATCTCCCACACCTAATTTTAAATTATTCTCATCAAAAAATCGAAAAAATTAAATTAAAAAAATTAAAATTAAATTAAAAAAAAAATATTAAAAATTCAATTTAATTTTTTTAATTTTTTTTTATTAAATTTTAATTAAAATTATATAATAAAATTTTTGTGATCACGTGATTTGATTACATAATCTGATAAATTCTTATCGATAAGCGGGGAACCGTCGGTTTTTGAACGGTTTTTGATTTTTAGAAAAACCACCCAGCGGTTCCCCACGACCCATCTCAAACCACCCAGCGGTTCCCCATGACCTCACTCAAACTGAACCAACCCGCTGGTTTCTGGGTTAAAACCAACCCATGTCGCACTCTAGGTCCTAGTAACCTCTAACACACCGTATCCAGCATTCAGAGTACAGCGATACGTCCGCCCGATCTCCTAAGGCAGCCAATGCCAACGCTCGTAACACCCCGCAGTATAAAAGGTACATACGCAGTATCAAACATGAAAAACAAATTGGAAATATTTTAGAGAGAGTAAGTTGATCCATCTTCAAGCTTAACTACTCAAAGCTAATATTATACGATTTAAACTACAAGGGGTTTAATAAAGTATGATAAAAATTTACAAATATTTAGAAAAATTGATACTTTGGATAATGGAGATAAATAAAAAAATATTTAATCTTATATTTAAAATATTTAAAGAATAAAAAAAAAAAAAAGTAGTTTAGATAATTTATAAAAAATTATTAATATATATATTTAAAATAAAATTTTATAAAATATATATAAGAGTAATTGATTTAATTAGTTTAAACAAATTATATTTATTCTTTTATCTAATATTAACTGTCACAGTTCGTGATGTGGTATATATACGTAGTGGTGTGAAACTACCAGTTAGTCGGTAGTTTCCGGTGGCTTTTTAGCGTAATGGATATATACACCACTATATCGTTACATTAACAAATTACCATCTGCTTATTAAATCCTACATTTTTAATATGGATTTTTATATATTTTCAAATTCTTTTGTTGTATCCCGGTTTTATTCAAACTCTGTAATGCTACAGCTAAGCTTATATAAATTATAAATTATTAAAAAAATTTTGTTTATTATATTTTTTCTATTGAAATATAATTTCAATAAAAAGACCTTACTGATCTCCTATGTAGCAGAGGTTATAATTAAAATGCGAATACTATTTGTAACTAGGTTAGAAAAATTAAAAACTTTTATAATAAATTTTAAAGTACTATTAATTAGGGTAATATTTTAAATTTAACTTTTTTTAAATTTAGAATTGTGGGAAGGTATTTATGTAGCAAAAATTTGTTAATAAAGAATAAGGAAGAAATTCTTATATTGACTTAGTATAATTTTTTGTTTTTTATATATAAAAAAGAGTTAATTTTTAATTAATATAATTATTAAAATAAAAATTAAATAATTAAAAAAGTTATTATTATTTGAGATAATATTTACTTATGCTTTTAATAGAAAATTGGTTTAAATAATTATAAAATAAATTATAAAAAAAAGCATTTAAAAGGTTTATACTTTGTTTCTTTTTTCTTTCTTTCTTTATTTTTTTTTCCTCCACTTTTTTATATATTTCATATACTGAGCTAATAATATATGCTTACATTTAGCATTACAATTATTAAAAAAATAGCTATACTTAGTTTAATGCATCAATATATTCCTTCTTCAGAAAAAAACAAAACTTATACTTTAATTTACTATAAATATTCCCAAATTTTGTATTATTAAGGATGTCAGAAATTTATCCTAACTGGGTGATTAGAAAAGTCAGAAAGCGGCTAGGCCCATAACTTTTTTATTAATATTAAAGTTATTACCAATAACTAGGAAAAAAGACTTGCCGGATTTACAAATTTATAAATTGGTATAATAAAGATTCTATACAAGGGTTTTCATATTATACTATAAAACTTAACTTTTTATAATTTATTACCTAAATCCCATTAGTTTAATAATAAATGTCATAAGAATTAAATCTATCCTTTTTTAATTTCTACTATAAATCTAATTTTGTTTTTAAAAAAATTATAGTACTTTTAACAAGCTTACAATTTAATTTAAATTTATAAATTATTTATTTTTATATTTATATTATATAGCAGCCTTTTATAATCTACCTTAAATTTTTTATAATCAATTTAAATTTTCAAAATCCTATATAATACCTAAAATATTAAAATAAAAAATAAACACTAATGTTAACTCCCAAGAAAAAGGGATATATAATTTTTACAAAATAATATAAAATTCTAAGTTTTAATTATTAATAAGATATCCTTATCTAATTTTATATTTTAATTTAAACCATAATAAACAAAAATATCTTTCACCAGAAAGTTTTAGTATAATAAATTACAAATTATAAAAATCTAAATAACCATAATTATATTTAATATTTATTATATTTTATAAAGAAATATACTTATTTAAAGTAAGTAGTTTTATTTATAATTATAAATGTATATTTAGCTTAATTATTTAATATAATAAGTTTATCAACATATCACTTATAAAATAATAAAATTTTAAATAGTTTTATTATATTTATATAAATATATTTTATAAATTATAACTTCTTAGTTATAATAGAGATTAAATTATAATAAATTAATACTTTAAATAAAAAACAGATTTTATAATATAGATTATTTTGTGAGCTAGGAAGTATAATTATCTTAGTTTTTATTATTATTTTATATACTATTTTCTAACTAATATGATTTAATTTCTTATATCAACATAACAAGTCTATAACTTTAATTAAAAATATATAATCTATAGTTAATTAATAAATTATTAAAATCATAAATTTAAAAATAAAAGATTTTTTATTATTATATATTTTTTTAGATATACTACTTTTATTACTATTTTTTAGTATATAAAAGCTTATATTATTATTAAAAATAAATTTTATAATAACAATATTATTTAATACTAAAATATTACCTTATAATATAAAATATATACTAATACTTTTTTTTACAATTTTTTAACAAAACAAAAATTTATAATTATTTAAAATGCAAATAATACATTATATATAATCAAAATTATAATTTCAATTTTTATAATAATTTTTTTGTAATTTTTAATAAGTATAATTAAATTATTTTTAAACCAAATATGTCTAAGTATATTAAACTTAACATAACTATTAAATTTAAACATAGATTTTAAATTATAGATCTAATCACTTACACCTAAATCAATATACCATACAATTCTAGAATTATTAAATTTAATATTTTTTAAAATATTAATTCTATATACAATTACTATATTATAAAGCTCAAAAATAAAAAAATAAAAATCAATTTTTTTTTTTTTTTTAATATTTAAGAAATATAAGCTTTAGATATAATTTAAAACAACTGTCACGGTTCACGTCGATACGGGCCGTGGCCTCACGACTGGTGGTGCAGAATACCACACGGTCAACACCTCCTTGATCTGGCAGGCAAGTATCCAGTGGGTATGAGGTTCACCGAGGTATCATGAGATATACCGAGGCTTCACGAGCCTGAATAGCTATAGAAGAACTGTATATAAGGACCTCGTACCAGCACCAGTAGAACCAGCGCTGGATAATCTAGTTATCTACCATCCATAGCAATCTAGTCGTCTTCACGCTTACGAGTCACCACGAGGGGTCTCTAGAGGCAAGCTCTGACAACAACAATTTTTTAAATAATTTGTATATTTATAACTATTATAAAATAAATAAAATAATTTTTTTTTTTATTTTAAAAGTACATTACTAGTACTAATATCTAATTTTTCACCTAAATCAATATATAGCTTCTTATTTATAACTAAATTTTTATTTTACTTATTATTTATATTTATATTACATCTAAACTTATATTTATTATTTTTAAATACTACTGCTACTATAGAATCATCTTTTTGATAATTGTCAGAAAATAATAAGTTATAAAAAATTTAATATTTAGATTTTTTTAACCTAAAAAGCACAAGTCCACATGTATTTAATCCATTAAAATACCAGGTAATATTTAAAAGAATAAAATTATAAAACTTATTAATAATATATACCACTATATTTTCAGAACTATTATAAATAAATTAGGTAATAATATATAAGCATAAATAGTTTTTACTAGATTATTAATTACACTATTAACAACATTAATAAAGCTAAATTAAGAGAAGGTAGTAGATAAAAAATCACTTTTTTTTTCTATATCTGTATAATCTTTTTAAAATATTTTGTTATGGTTGTATAGGTTAGAGTGTGACATGGGGCGGGTTAGGTTGGTTTCTAGAGGGTCGAAACCACCCACAGGTTGGTTTTTAGATAGTCGAAACCACCCACAGGTTGGTTTTTAAATAGTAGAAACCATTTATGGGTTGGTTTTTTTTAAAAAAAAAAACTTAACACAATTTTAAAAACCATAAATTTTAATAAAAACCACACCACCAAGAAACCATTTTACTAAAAATAATAACAAATTTACTAAAAATAATAATAAATTACTAAAAATAATTAAAATTACAATTTTTAATTAAATTTATAACCCAAAAAAACCATTAAAAAAAAAAAAACCACCCAGCAATTCCCCACAACCCATATCAAACCACCTAGCGGTTCCCCACGGCCTATATCAAACCACCCAGCAGTTCCCCATGACCCCTCTCAAACCGACCCAACCCGCTGGTTTCTGGGTTAAAACCAACCCATGTCGCACTCTAGTATAGGTATTATAACCAATAAATTAAATATTAAAACTAAAAAGGTAATACTTAAGTACATCTATAGTATTTTAAATATCTAGTTTATACCTCTACTTTAGTAAGTCCATCATCTCTTTAGAAGAGAAACTCGTGAGAATATTATAAATATCTTCATATACAAAGTTTTAAATAATAATATTAGCTATAAATCTAACAACATTATACCTATCTACCAAAATAAAACTAACAATATCTATAATCTTAAAGATTACTATTTTCAGTAATAATAAATTATATAATGTTAGGGATATTAGCTGGCGTAACTACAGATATATTCTTAATAAATCAAAAAAGATAATACCTATACTAAATGTTTAAATTTAATATTTGTTATATTTTATTTTATTAAACTTAGTAATTGTTGTTGTTGGTAGTGAGGATGAAGCGCGCTGGGAAAGTAATAATTGATATTGTAGTATTATTAAGAGAGTGGGGTAAGCTTATAATTCAGGGGTTATCTCAAAAAATTAAATACATTCTCAACCATAAAAACATGAAAATAATTAATTTATTATAAATAATTGGTAGATTTATTTCCTAAAGATTAGAAGTTAGTACTGATAATGTGTAAAGACTTAAAACTCAATATTTATAGCTGGAACGTATGTAGGTCTAGAGTGCGACATAGGTTGGTTTTAACCCAGAAACCAGCGGGTTAGGTCGGTTTGAAAAGGGTCATGGGGAATTGCTGAATAATTTAATATAAGTCATGGGGAACCGTTAGGTGGTTTGATATAGGTCATAAAGAACCGCTAAATATATATATTTTTTTTAATAATTTTTTTAAATTATAAATTTAATTAAAAACCATAATTTTAACTATTTTTAATAATTTATTACTATTTTTAGTAAATTTATTACTAGAGTGCGACATGGGGTGGGTTAGGTTGGTTTCTAGATAGTCAAAATTACCTATAGGTTGGTTTTTAAATAGTTAAAACCACCCACAAGTCAATTTTTAGATAATAAAAATTATCCACAAGTTAATTTTTAAATAATTAAAATTACCTACAAATTATTTTTTCTTTAAAAAAAAAAACCAAAAACAAATTTAAAAACCATCAAAATTACAAAAACCATTTTACCAAGAAATTGTAAAATTATAAAAAAAAACAATTATATCTAAATTACACCAGTTTATACATAGATCCAAACATTTTCTATATAAACCTATATGTAAAATAATATTTTTACTTTTATTACTTAAATCAAAAACTAAGAAACTTAAAATATTAAATTAAGAATTTCCAAAATAATTATAAAGAAATAAAAAAAAAATTAATTATATCAAACTATTTTAGCTTAAAAATCTATAATTATGTTTAAATTTCACTTTTTACTATTAAATATATTCTAAATAAACATTATTATTTTTAATATTAAGGTTTCATTTTTTAATAATACCAAATTTTTAGTTTCCATATTTTTTGTTATTTTTTCAAAGTATAATTTTAATTTATAAAAATTTTTTATAATTATAATAGCTTTAATTGTTTTAGTATACAAGCAAGATTTTTTTTAAGTTATAATATTTTTAACTTAACTAAAAACTTATTTTATATTAATAGAAGTAACCTACACATTAAATATATTTTATACTATTTATAATAATATAAAATATCCCTGTCCATACATTTTCTATCAATCAATTGGTAATAAATCTGTTTTAACTTAATAAAAAAATTAAAATTAAAATTAAAATTAATTTATATGTAGAGTAATAGTGAGTGGAAATATTATTTTTAAATTTATTATTAGTTAATTAATATAAAACCTTAGCTTTATTTAAATTTTTATTATTTTTTGTTAATTTAAAGCAATTAATAATTTAATAATTCAATTTAAAAAAAGAAATATTATAAAACTCTTTATCTAAATTAAATAAACAAAAATAAAAAAGTTTTTAAAAACTTTTAAATTATTTAATAATATTACTTAAAATTTTTTTATATGCATAATTCTTCTTGTAATATTATAAAAAATTGTTATAATATTCAACTTTAAAATTCTTATCTTAATTCTTTAAAATATAAAAGAATAATTTAATCTATAGGTTGAAAATAGTATTAAAATTATATAATTTACTTTTTTTATTATTAATTCTACTATAATATTTACTTAACTTCTCTTTATAATATATAAAAAAATCTCTAAATAATTTTTTCTAATTATTAAATATTAATTTAATTTTTTAGATATACTTTTTTAAATAATTAAATAATTTATTATAAATATATCAAACATTGCATATCCCAGGCTATTTTAATTTAAAAAAAATATTTATAAATTTATAAAAAAATTGAAAAATTTTAATTACAAATCAGATATATTTAAGTTTCTTTTTAGTAAAAATGTAATAATTTTCATTTTCATTTCCTAGTAATCAAACCTAATTCTTAATAACAGGGGTCAAGTATATAAAATAGGTTAACATTAGGAAAGTAAAATTCCAGTAAATTAGTATATCTAAAAATAATCCAACAACCAGAATTAATTTAATTATATCAATTCTTTTTTATAATCATTTTTAAACTTCAAACTCAAACTAAATAAATTTAAATTATTTAAAACAATTTAATAAAACTATAATTACCTGACAAAGTATTCAAACCTAAAATTATAATAATTACACCTTTTTTAATTATTTTTTACTATAAAAGATTAATATTATTTTATAAATAGAAAACTTACTATAGTAAGTAATCAATAAAATATAAGTAATAAATCCTTTAATTTATTTAATTTTTTAATATAAAGTAGTTTTTGATTAAAATTAAAAAAGAAGTCTTTAATATTACTAATAAAAGCATTTATAATTAATTAAATAATATAAATAATACAAGGTAAATGATTTTATTTATTATTTTAAATAGGGGAAAACTTGGTTATTATATTTACTAAATTTTTGTTTAATTATTAGATTTTACTTTTATTAAGATTACTATTAATATCTAACAGCTTATAGTTTTTAAAATATTGAGTAAGTTTTTTAACTATTGTTCTATTATTACTAGTACTATTAGTAATAATAGTATATAATCTATCCATTAAATTATAAATTTCAATAATATCAATAACAACTTTAGCAATATAAAAACCAATATATCTTTTAATCAAATACTTAAATTTAATTAATACTTTTTATAAATCCCAGATATTATTAACCCAAAAAGTCATAATAACAACAAATATTATTTTATTTAGAGAAATCTAAACATCTAATAAAAAAAATACTTTTCAATCTACTAGAATCTTCTTTTTAAGAATATCTATAATATCCTCTAACTAGTCTTCAAGTATAATTTTTAACTTTTTAGTAAACAACATCCGAGTCTCAATACCCAGTGATAATATGTTTAAAAAATCATAAAACTATGGGTTATCAAAAAATCAAAACAAAATATTATTATTTATTATCAGCTTAAAAAATAGCTATTTATAATTCTATTTTAAAAATTTCAACTATTTATCTTTCTAATAATTTAAATTTTAAATAAAATTAAATTCATTTTATATATAAAATAATACTAACCTATTTATAATATAATATAACTTATTATATTAAACTTAGTAAATAAGAAAATAATTAACTTTTATCTAATTTTCTTTAATATCTACTTGCAATAACTAGATTTTAAATACTTTTTTATAAATAATATCCCGTTACTACTATTGTAAGAGTGTACAAGAGATATATTATAAATTAGGTATAAAATATGTAATTTTTCTATATATCTACAGATAACCTCTTCAAAATCTTGCCAAATAAAAGAAATTTTAAAAAATCCAAAATTTAAGATCTAATATGGTTTATTATCTCTATTTACCACTTGTTAAGTCTTAATCCAATTAGTTGACTGTTATCAATTTTTAATTTCATCTTTGCTTTTAATTGTGAAAATAATGAATTTATAGTTAGCTATCAACTAAAAGTTGGTCAATGGGTTAGAAGTTGTGGGTTCAATCTGGGAGGACATATTTAATTTTTTAAAAAAAAAATTAAATAAAATAAAAAAAAATTATCACAAAAAAAAAAAAGTTTTTATTGCAAAATTAAGCTATTCTGTTACTGTTGCTAACTTGGTTTAGGGTGGTTTAAATCAGTTTAGTTTAGTTTAGTTTCTTTTACAATATTTATATGTTATTCTACAAGTAGAGTAACATGTTGTTACACCTGTGGCCCTGGGAGGTCACAGCAAGCTCACTATGGCTTCTGTTTCTCAGTCCTATTGCTCAGGTCTTGATTCAGGGAAGTATGCGTGTCACTAAGAACAATAGAATTATTAAATAAAAAATATAATAATAATAAAATAATAGTAAACTATGAGTTTGTATTATATTTAAATTAACTAATAAAAAGTAAGAATTATTTATTAGTCTTAATAATAATCTTATATATATAATGGTATTTTATACAAATGTTAGTAATTGTATGTTTGCATAAGTAGTTCTGCAAGCTATTAAGTAATATTTACTATTTGTTTATTTATTATTAGTATTGTATAAGCTTATAAGTAATTATATAATATATGGATGTTATATAATAGGGGTTTATGAATAAAATAAATAAGTACAAGTACATAAGTAGGTAATCTTTAATAAAAGATATAATAAAATAGAGCTAAGAATAATGTAGTGTAGAATATAATATAGGTAATTATATTATTAAGATTATATAGTCTATAATATTATCTCTTTTTTTAAAAAAATAAGTTCTGTGTAGATTGACTTTTGTAAGAAATTTATTTTTATAAAGTATAAAAATTTATGTAGTCAAGACTACTTTATAGAATTAATATCTAGTATAGGTATATTTTTTAGTATAGGTTGATATTCTATACAAAGCTTCTGACTATAGAGATTATATAGGGTAAAGATAATGTAAACAAATAATATATAAAAAATAGTAATTAAATTAAGGTAATAATTTAAAACTTAAATTTTAAAATATTCTTGCGAGAGGATAATTAATATATATCTAAAATTAAATATACATGCTAGTGGAATGAATAAATAAAAAAAATAAAATATTTTTTTATTAGTATTGGATTATTTTAGTAGATTGTATTGAAAAATCTGGAATTCTAGCTTTTTTTTTTTGTAAATATTGCATTAGAAATTTTTACTTGTATGTAATCATAGTAGGTTATCAGAGCTATTTTGTTTATATTTAAAATAAATGAAGGAATTATATAATTAATTTTTATAAATGTTTTTACTATGTTTGTAGGATGGATTTAACTAACTTATTCATAGTAGAGTAACTAAAACGTCAACTAAACAAAAAAAAAAAAAAATTAGAAAATATCAAAAAAAAACAGACTGAGTTACAAACTAAATAATCAAAATTTCAAACTAAAATAACAAAAATTTCTACTAAGGTTATTTAAAAGAAAAAAGAGTTAAAAATTCTAAAAATTAAATATTTAAAAATTATTATTTATAAAAAAGATTTATTAGATAAAAAGATTATGAAAAATAATTAAGTAAAAACAGATTAAACAATTTAAAATATTATAAAACTAAAAAAAGATATTGTGGATTTGGTTTTAAATTTCTCTAAATTTGATTATTCTAAATTTTTATAATTTTAATTTATTATTAAATTTTCTTCTTTGGTTTTCTATATTTTTATTTTGTAGTTAATAATATAAGTCAATGTGTATAAATATGGACCACCCCTAGTTTTGAACAACGCATTTTCGTAAAAACTCGCCTTCGCACGATCATATGCGTGATCTTATTCTTCCTTGTACAACCATAATATTTAGCTAAACAAGCTAGTTTTTTATAAGATAAATTGGAGATGGTTAGCAAATACATATATAATAAAATGAATATGGTTATAGTAATAGAAATTTTTAAAAATGGTCAGTTATTAAGAATTACTGCTACTATTTATGTGATATTACATTCTACTTTCCAAAACTAATTAGGTATTTAATAATTATATAGTCTAATTTATAAAAATTAGCAATAATTTTCTAAAATATAAAAAAAAGGTTTTATAAAATAAATTTTATATTAGAAAGCTTTTGGATATACTCTTATGTATACCCAATTTTAGGCTATTACTACCAAAATTTTTAAAATATAAAGTGATAATAATTTATTAAATAAATGATAAATTAGTAATTTTTTAGGCTGTCACCTACAAATTAAAACTAAGCTTGGTCGTCGTACCAATTGGTAGCAAATTAATTGTACAAATCCAATGAATATAAATAAGTTATTTAGTTTGTATGAAACTATGTTTTGGATCTTCCTAGAATGGTGATATAATGTAGATGAAAATGGTATAATAGTTGGAATAGGTATAAATGGCCTTGTTATTAAAAACTCCAGCTACTAAGAGGGTTAGGTTTTTATAAAAATAAATTATTTATGTTTTTGGATTTTATTTATTGAGTATGTGTTTGTTATAGGTGTTATGTTTAATTTTCTGGTGATTTTTAAAGCAAAATTTATTTAGGATTAATAATTTTATACAAAAATATTAAAAAATAATTTTAAATAGTAGATAACTTGCTCAAAAAATAGCTGGACAAGTAATGTTATTATATTGAAGTAATTAATAAAAGTATTTCTATTGGAAATAACTATTAACAATTTCTTAAAAATAAGGTTATTAATAATTAATAACTATAATTTATATATAGCTAATAAATTTATAATTTAATATTATTTTAATAATGTATATATATTGTTTTTATTTGTCTATATTTTTTATATTATTTAGCTATTAGATCTAGGATGTTTTTTAGTTTTAAAAATGGTATATTGATAGTAATTAAATAAGTTTGTAAGTTTGAATGATGTTATATGCATAAATAAAATGTTATTTTTTTAGTTTTATATTAAGGTATATATAACTGCTTTTATAGTAAAGAATATTATTATAAAATAGAAAGCAACTAGATTTTATTTTTATAATTATTATAAATTATTGTAAAATTGTTAAGTAGTAGTTTAGTGGTTATCTATTTTAGTTTTTAAACCAATTTTTAATATTGTTATATTTATGAAAAGTTAGGATATTAATTATATACTTAAATTTTTCATACAAAGTCCCTCTATATACTTAATAATTTATAAGATTAGTAGAAGTTAAGATAAATTTATAATTTAGCTTACTTTAGTAAAATAGAAGTTTAAAATTACAGAAGTTAAATTAGAAACTATTCAACCAATCAAAAAAAAGAAAATATGTATAGAACCAAACAAGAGATTTATTATTCTTGCAGATATAGTTGTATAATAAGGATTAGAATCAAAGTAGCCTTCTATTAATGTATTAAATAAAATAAAATTAATTATAGAAGATGATAAGGTGATTATAGAAATGGAAATATCTTTCTAATAATCCAACCATATTTAGTTATAAATAGTATATTATCTAGATTATATAAATGATAATCTTGTAGAAAGTTAGTAAATTAATATAGTTTTTATATTTATAATTCTAATATTGCATGAAATATATTCAATAATATATTATTTCTTGAGTTGTTGAAAGGTGGTCCGGAACAGGGGGGGTCCATATTTGTACACATTGACTTAGTTTTTTAATTAAGGTAGGTTTAGATAATTTCTAGAAATATATTATTTTTTGAAATCCAGAAGTTGTTTTGTGGTTTATAAAGTAGTAATTATCTGATAAAGTATTTGTTTTTTTATTAGATTTGTCTAAGATCTTTTTGAATTCATATTCTATGTAATTTTTGAATTTTAGTTTTTTGTTGTTTGGATTTTCTCTTAAGCCTTCGGAGACTAGTTCTAAGAGTGAGATGTGAAATAATTAATGAATGTATATAGATCCTGGGATTTTAAATTTAAAGGTGTTATTACTAAACTTCTTTATAATTATGAAAAGTTTATGTTTTTAATAATTAAGTTTTTTGTTTTAGTGTTTTTTTTATTTGATATATTTAGTAAGTAGGTATATTTTTTTTTTTTTTTTTTAGAAGTGGTGTTTTTATTTTTTTTTGATTATAATAATATGATATTTGTTTTATCATAAATTGGAGGTCTTTTTGAAGATTTTTATGAAGATTTTTTATCTTTTTAATATGTTTGTCTGTTTAAGAGATTGTTTTTTTAAGTATTAAAAATAATAATATTATTATTAAATTCTATCCTCTAAATACTTTATATAAAATATATCTTGTAATTAAGTATTTAGATATATTATATATAAATTTAAAATTAGGGAGTAATTTAACCCAATTATTTTATACTATATTTAAGAAATTGTATAACTATATTTCAATTATTTAAATAATTTATTTAATTACTCTATTTATTTACATATGTTTTTTACTAGCAATATTAATTTTAATTCCAATTTAATTTCTAATTAAATTCTAAAATTTGCTAGAGAATAAAATATCTTTGTTATAGATATGTTTAATCTATGTCCTGTATTAGCTAAATATTTGTTTGTTATAAACTTGTTCAAGTTTTCTTATAAATTATTTAAAATTCTATGGTTCTAAAATTATTATTTTATTAAATTTACAAACAATAATTAGTATTTTATTATATATAATGTTGGTGAGGAAATCTTAAAATTTTAGCATTCCTTAAATAAAGTTATAAGAGATGACTTAGAATGGCATAGATAATATATTATGAGGTTAAAATTTTCTGTAAAATAAATATCAACTAAATTTGTTTTTGTAATATATATTATAGATTCTAATATATTATTTAATATATTATTGTATTTGTGGTTAAAAATAATCCTTGGTTAGAAGTTCTTAAATTTATTTAATTTTTAAATATCTATGGGTTAGTATGTTATAATATTATTTAATAAGTTTCTGTTAAAAATCTTTAGTAAAAATATAATAAAAATCTTTAAATAAAATAATCTCATGTTTGATAATAAAATATTCTAGAGTATTTAAATTATTTAAGATAATTTAACTAACTAAGTCGAGTGGTATGAATGTGGCCACCCCCTAGTTGTGGCTACCCATTTTTTTTACAAAATCTCATTTAACGCAAATGTGTGTTTTTTTGTTTTTCATCCATACAACCACCATATCTAGCTAATTAAGCCTATTTTTATTAGCAAATCTATTATTATAATACCCAAAAAACAATATAATATAATTGATATAATTATTATAATAAATATTGTTCAAAATAATAATTTTCTCTATATTACTACCACCACTTATAGGATATTTTGGACTATTTTTTGAAATTGGCTTACTTTTTAACAGTTATATAATATTGTGTATAAAAGCTAGTAGTAACTTTTTAAAATATAAAAAGAAAAGTTTATAAAATAAATTTTATGTTAAAGAGTTTTTAATTATACTTCTATATATACTTAACTATAAGATATTATAATTAGTATTTTTATAAAATAAGGTAATAGTATTTTATTAAATAAATAGTAGACTATTAATTTTATTTATTATTATTTATATATCAAAATCAAGTTTAATTGTTATATAAATTAGTAATATATTAATTATACTAATTTAACTAATATTAATAAATTTTTTAATTTTTATAAGATAGTGTTTTAGATTTACCTAAAATAATAATATAATATAAATAAAAGTAATATAATAATTGGAATAAATATAAATAACCTTGTTATTAAAAACTCCAATTATTAAAAATATTAAATACCTATAAAAACAAATTAATTGTGCTTTTAGATATTATTTATAAAATATATTTTTATTTTAAACTGTATTTTTAATTTGTTGATAATTTTTAAAGTAAAATTTATTTAAAATTAATAATTTTAAATTCAAATATTAAAACAATAATCTAATTAGTATATAACATTTTTAGAAAATAATTAAATTAATAATACTATTATTTTAAAATAGTTAATTAAAATATTTTTGCTAAAAACTGATATTAGTAATATATTTATAATATAATTACTAATAGTTAAAAATTATAACTCATATATAACAAATAAATTTATATTTAAATACTATTTTAATAATATATATTTTTTGTTTTTGTTTGTTTATACCTCTTATATCACCTAGCCTTTAGATTTAGAGTATTTTTTAGTATTAAAAATGGTATATAGATAATAATTTAAAAACTTTATTACTTCAACAGATATTACCCAGGTAGATAAAACATTATTCCTTAAATTCTATACTAAAACACATATAACTAATTTTATAAAAAAAAATATAATTATAAAATAAAAAATAATTAGATTTTACTCCTACAATCACAACAAAACATTACAAAATTACTAAATAGTAGTCTAGCAATTATATATATTTTTTTTAAAACAAAATAATAATATTACCACCCTAATAAAAAATCTAAATATCAACTATATATTTAAATTATCTATCCAAAGTTCTTCTATAGCAGTTCATAAAATCAGCAAAAATTTTAATAAATATATAGTTAAAAATACTATGTTATAATAAAAAATATAAAACTTGCAAACTAAATTAAAAGTAATTTAACCAATAAAAAAATGAAAAATACATTAGAATCCAAATAAACAATTTGTTATTCTGGAAAAAATAGTTTTACAATAAAAATATAAACCTAAACTTACTATAATAGTAATAAATAAGATAATATCTAACAAAAAAAACAACATCTTAGTTATTAAAAATGAAGCACCTTTACAACAATCAAGCCGTATATAGCCCAAAATAATAAAATATTTAAAATACAAAAGTAATATAGACAATAAAATCAAATAAATTTATATATTTTTTATATTTATAGCCCTCAGACTAACAAAACTATTATTAATAATATATAATTTCGTTATTCGCAATGATAGTGACCATAACTAGGGGTGGCCACATTCATACCACTCGACTTACTAAATATTATTTATAACTTTTTTTTAACTCTTAGGTAAATTAGTTATCTAATATATAAATAATAATATTAAAGGTTTTGTTAATAGTAATATTTTTAAATAATTTTTTTTTAAAAATTGTTCTTTTATTTAATTATATTCTTATTATTAAATCAAATTTTTTATTAATAGTATCTGTTTTTAAGTTTTTTTTGCTTTTGTAGTATATAATTTTTATATTATATTTACTAAATATTTTTTATTAGCGGACTTATCATCTACTAAGTTCTTTAATAATAAAAAAATAGGTAAGATTCTTATAATTAAAATATATGGTAAAAGATTCTTTGCTTTATAAATATATTCTTTAAGTTTTATAAACTTGTATAATTACTATAAGTTCTTTATTATGGATTGGATATCTGAGTTCTATAACATCAAATTTATGAGATAAATAAGTAATAGGATACCATTTATTATTAGGATATAATTGGTATAAATATGTATTTAATGCAGCATCTAAAACATTAATTTCGATTTTAATAGGTAATTTTGGGTTGTAGAGTTGAAGTATAAATACTAAAAAAAATGATTGTTTCAATATATTGAAAACATTGATTTAATTAAAAATTATGTCAAATTTGGTTTCTATTTTAGTAAATTTAGTCAAAGCAATTAACATGTAACTATATTATTTAATAAAACATTAATAATAATTATATAATTTTAAAAAAGATTAAATATTTTTAACTATTTCAAATTATGGCCAATCTTAAATAATTTATATTTTTTTAAGATTTATTTTAATTTTATTAGTTATTACAATGGTTTCTAGGAATTCGCATTTAATAACTTCGAATTCCGTTTTTTCAAATTAGACTTTAAGGTTATATTTGTCAAGAGTTTCGAGAACAAAAATAATATATTTCCTATATTCTTCTAAATTATAGCTATAGATTAATATATCATCAAAATAGATAACACATATCTTATTAATGTAGTTCTTAAAAATGTAGTTTATAAAAGTTTGAAAAGATACTAATGCATTAATCAATCTTATAAACATAATTATATATTTAAATAGTCCATATTAATATCTAAAAATTGTTTTCCAAATATCTTTAAGTATAACTCTAAAATTATAATATTTAATTATTATATTTATTTTAATAAATCTTTTAGCTCCTTATAATCAATTAAATAATTTATTTATTTATAATAATCCTGTTTAGTTTTTTATAATAATAATGTTAAAATTTCAGTAATCTATATATATTCATAATTTTTTGTTTTTTTTTAGTACAAATAGTATGAGGTGTCTAGCTGAAAATTAAAATGGTCAAATATATTCTTTACATAAGTTTTTTTTAAGATATTCTTAAAATACTTTAAACTCTTCTTAAATACAAATATAAATAAATATAAATTTAAAAATAATATTTTTTTAAAATAATATTTTATAAATGAACTTATTAAATTTTAGTAGGATATTTTTATTAAATAATTTTTTAAAAGTTTTAATTTATTTAAAAATTTTAATAATTTTTTTAATAATTTTTTTAATAATTTTACCAATATCTTTAGTTTTAAGCCATATACATTTAAAAATATTAAATTTATTTCAAAATCAATAATAAATTTCTTTATTAGAAAGATATTCTATAAATTATAAATATACTTCTTTTCCTTTTGTTTTATAATCATTATTTAAACAAGATTATCAGCAATTATAACAAATAAAATTAAAAATTTTATTTTTCTAACTAATAATAAGATTATATTTTTATAACCAATCAAAACCTAAGATTAAATCATGTTTTTAAAAATTAAATATATTAATTATTTATTTTTTATAATATTCTTTAATAAAGATAGTTATTATAATTTTATAATAAATAATTTCTAAAATATTTCCTCTAAAAACAATAACATTATAATAAATATCTTTAAATCATATAAGAAGATATTTTTAAATAATATAATTAATCAAAATATAAGAAATTTCTGCATTACTATTTATAAATATATTAACAAGAATTCCATTAATAGTAATATTAATATTAAAATATTTATCATTAATTAAATTTAATTATTTATCAAATCCCTTTTTAATAAAGCTAGGGTTAAACTTCTTAGATTATTTTAAATTCTAAAATTAGGTTAGTTTAAAACTTTTATAAATAGTAAAATTATTATATAATATTCATAAATATAAATTTGCTAAAGTCTTTTTATTATAAATTATTGTAAATATCAAAAATAAGTCTTCTTTTTTAATATAATTTTAACCTAATATAATTCTTTAATAATATTAGTTTATTCTTATACATAGATAATATAAACAGAAAGTTATTTTTTATAAGTAATATAATAACTTCTATTTTATAAACAAATTATATAATATATTTTAAAAATTAAAAAATATAATCTAATGAAAATTATATCTTAGAAAATTCCAAAACAAAAAACTTCTTTTTCAAAATAAAAAATTACAAAATCTTATACCAATTCTATTTCATATAAATCTATCATAATAAAATATATAATTTATTAATAAAATTCATAATGGTTTTTTTATAGCTTTTCTATAAAATAATATTTTTCCATAAGAATTTTATCTAAATATATATCATATAAATTCCGTAATTTATATATATCATTAGTTTTATAAAATCAATATTAATAAATTTTATAAATTTAAATATAATTATTAATAAAAATTAATTATAATAAATTAAATAAATTTTCATATCTAATTCCTTTTAGATTATTTAAGATAACTAGTTAATTTTAGTAATCCCTTTTTTTACAAAAATACTTATTCTTAAATCTAGTGTTAATTTCGTTATATATTATTTTTAGTTTTTTATAAAGTTTTTATAAATAAATTTATAATTTAAGAAAAATAATTTTAAAAATAATTTTAAAATATATCTCCTTAACTAGTTATTTTAGAATAAGTATAATATAAAATTATTATAATTTTTTATTTAAATTTTGTTAATATCTAAGGTACCTTTTTAAAATAGGATAATTCCAAATTTAATAATATTTATGTATTGTAGGATTATGAAATAGAAATATAGGTTTGTAAATAATTAAATCTAAATTTTTATTTGGAATATATATTAGGATATTAGATAACGTGATCCATGGAGAAGTGAGACAGTTTGGGAAGTGAGATAATAACAACAGCGAGTTCTATTGAGAATAACTACACAAAATTTCATTTTTCAGTGGTGTTGTAGTTATTACTACTATTATTATAATCACTATTGATTACAACAGTAGAATTATTGTTTTCGCCCTTTTTGGCCTTCTTAGCATGGTTTTTATGGTTGGCCTCCACAACTTTCGCATCTAATTCAATTGCTTTTTTATTTTAGAGATACTCCATCTCATGGTTATTCAGAACCCTGGCACCTGACAGTTGTGGTTTTCTAATTTTATTTTGTGATACTTTTTTATTTGTAGTGCGTAATTGGTCGGCGGTTGTTGATAATATTATATTTTCATTTATTATACGCTTTGTAAATTGTCTTAATTTGTGTATAGTTGTAATAGTTAGTAAATTGAATAAATATTCTGCCTTGTTTAATAATGAGTCTATTATTTTTTGTATTGACTGTGGTTGTGTTGGTGTAGCTAGTTTGCATGGTAGTAGTGGTGATGGTGGTGGTGGTGTGATAGGGCGTAATTTTGATAATATTTTATCAAGATTGTATGGTATTAAACTAGCACTTGATTATGTTGTTTTTATTAGTTCAACTGAAACTGTGTTACTACGCGTTTCTGTTAGTAGTTTGATGAATAATTGTTTGTTGATTTTAGTTATTTTATTGTGTATGGTGTTGTCTACTGTATTGCTGTACTGTTTGTTGTATACTGAATTGAAATTAACGTCTAATGGTTGTAACCGGTGGGTACTGTGAGGTGGTAAATAAAGTGTTATAATTGAATGGTGAATGTAATAATTAATAAATTTTGTGTTGATATGACTGCTGTGACCATCCAATAATAGCATACGCTATTGGTTGTTGTGCATCTTAAGAGTTGTTAGTGGTTTAAATAGCCAATCTAACTATTGTATGCTTAAATCCTCATCTGTCTATTTACTAGGCAAAGTTGCGAATAGCCAGCCGTCCATCGAACAGTTTATATTATTGGTGTATTAGTTGAATTAGTAGTATTTGTTTTTGAATATAACAAATGGTGGCAGTATTGTGCCTCTGGCGCTAATGTATTTAATGCTTGTGATTGATTTGTGATTACTGAATTGCTTGTTGAAGTGATTGGTACTGTGTTTTGGTATAATAACTTTGGAGGATTGTGCTAGTTCTATTATGAATCCCTTCTTGTCTATGTTGAAAAGGGTATTCTTGTTAATGCCGTAACATCATTTGGTATCCATGAATAGGTTGTAGAATTTTTGAATTAAATTAAGATTGTCTGTCTTAACTCATTCATTATTAAGTGTTTGTAAGTATGTAGTACGCAGTTTAGGATGTTTGTCTCTGAAGTGATCTATTTATTTTATGCCTAGTTTGCAACCTGCTATCTTCTCTGCTATATAGCGTACTATATCCAACCTGGTTGGAAATTTTTAATTGTATAATCTTACTATTTAGCGCACTAGTGCATGCTCACCTTTTATTGTTATTGTTATTTGTTTGTAATGTGCTGCAGACCGGTTGCTAGTCTTGTTATTGAAATAGCGCGCTAATGTGGCATGCACTACATTGTGCGCTGTAGCAGCAATACAGATTGTCTTATAATTACCCTGTCTATATGCTACCATAACTAACTTAAAACACTGTTTACAGGGCATCCTAATGGCCTTACTATTTCACTTATTACTAAAGCAGGTATGGCGTGTCATGGTGGCTGAATTAGTATTTAAATTAGTAGTTGAATTAGTAGTTGAATTAGTACTTCACAATTGTAATTACAATCAGCAGCAATGATAGTATTTTACGCATTATTATTATTTATTGTTGTTGTTGTTGTCTCACTTCCCGAACTGTCTCACTTCTCCATGGATCACGTTATAGTATTATTAATATCTTTATTATTTTTTTGTTATATAATTTTTTGTAGTATTTAAAACTTTTTTTTAGATATTAAATATATTATAAATTCATTTCTTTAAAAGAGGATAATTATTTTATATAATAAAATTAATAGTTTTTTTAATATTAAAATATTTTAGATACATCAGCAAAAAATTGTGTTGTCCTCTAGAAGTCTCTAGAGGTTAAACAACCTCATAACCTCCTCAAGGTTATAAAATCAAGCGACCAAAAAAAAAGCCCCAGGCTATAATAGACCAAATCTCAACAATTCTAATTTATTATAATTTGGGGCTTTATAGAGTTCAAGAAATTCACGACTTGTTGTTTTGAAATATATATATATTTTATAAAAAAAATTATTAAAGCGACTGAAATAATGGAATTCTAACTTATAAAAATGAGTCTGATTAGCAAGAAAACGCGTTTAAATAATAAAAAATAAGGTGAAAATGAGTAAAAATATTTATAAAATAGCTTATATCACTTAAAAAATAATTATTTTATTAGTAAAAGATATGTTTTTTAGTTTTTGTTGTTTATTTACTGCTGATATTCAAAAAAAACCAAGTTAAATGATAAGTAAAAACTTTCTGGAGGTTTATGGATTTATAGGTTCTTATAGACTTTTTCGCGCTTATTCGCGCGGGCATAGAGTGAATCTTGAAAAATTGTTTATTATTTTTTGATGTTTCGCGACGTGATAATATGAATTTGTTATATTAATTCCTTATGTTACTTCTGTTGTTTTTCTGGAGTTTTTGATTAGGCAAATTAGATATATTTAGACTAATTTTTTTTTGGCTGTTGGCAGTCTTTAGCAAAATGTCTTAATTTATCATAATTGTAACTAGAGCTTGTATTTGGGCGGTTACGGTGCCCGCCCATATTTTGCGTTGCGGGCACCCGGACCGTACGGGTTGCCAAGAACCGGTTTTTTTTTGCGCCCAAAACCCGCCGGGTCAAAATCAAATGGGCACCCGTTTGCCAAGAAACCGGTGGGTTAAACCGGTGGGCACCGGTTCTGACAAGAATTATCAGATTATGTAATCAGATCACGTGATCACCAAAATTTTTATTATATAATTTTAATTAAAATTAAAAAAAAAAACATTAAAAATTAAAAAAATAAAATTGAATTTTAATTAATTTTTTTTAAATTTAAATTTATTTTTTTTTAATTTAATTTTTTCGATTTTTTTATGAAAATAATTTAAAATTAGGTGTGGGAGATCTTGAAACACGCTAAAACAACTAGTGCTTTTTTAGCGAGTTTTTAAATTAAATTTAATTAAATAAAATTAAGCGCTAAACTGTTTACAAATGAAAAATACGAATTTATTGATTTTTTTTCTGAAAATTCAAAAGTTTTCAAAAAAATTTTGGATTTTGAAAGGTTTTTTTGATTTTGTATATTTTTAAAAACGTTTTATTAAAAATATAACCAAACACACCTCCATATATACATCGTACATATTATATATACACATACATCATATATACATATACATCATATATACATATACATCATATATGCGTATATGTTGTACTATATACATATTCATCATACTATATATATATTCGTTATATATGTGTATACATCATATTATATACATATACATTATATTATATATATGTATGTCATACTATATACATATACATCATATATATAGAAATATTATCAAATTTTAGTTGTGTTAATACATCTATATAAATAGGTATCTGTAAAAAACCTGCTTATTTGGTTAATTTAATTATTTGGGCGCTAAAATAAATGCCCAAAACTAAAAAAAAACTAGTAGGTTATGGGTACCAGAACCGGTGTAAACGGTTGCTTGGCGGTGCAAAAAAAAAACCGTTTGGGCACCCACAACACAGTTTTTGGGCGGTGCCTATGGGCGAACCGGACCGGATACAAGCTCTAATTGTAACAGACAATTGCGTTAAATTTTAATAAATTTTTATATTATTAATGATTGGTAATATTAAGATTTATTAGAATAAATCTATATTTTTGGTAAATATTATTTCTAAAGTAATGGTTTTAATGATTATTATAGAAATAATATTATCCAATTTTTCCTTATCTTAATATATTATCAGAGTAGTTTCCTTAATAATTTTTTTAAAATTAATTTAATTTTTGTTAATTTTATTAAAAAATAAAATTATCTATTTATATAGCAAGATTCTGTATTTTTATATAGGTTATTTCTAGAGTTCTAAATTTTTCTTTAATAATTTTAATACAGACCATTAATTTAAGTCCTTTTCTAGCAAAGTTAAAGAGTTATATATCATTATATTTTATAAATAAAACATAATAATCAAGCTTTTAAAAATAGTTTCACACTAAATAAATTTGATATAAAATGATAACCTTACATTATATTTCTTTTTTTTTATTTTTATATCTATATTTCTATTAAAGAAAAGTGATAAAACAATTAGTATTAATAAATATTTTATAAATATTTAAATATATTTATTTAAATTTTTTATTTTTATATTTTTTTTTATTGTAGTTATTTCTTTTTTTTAAGTAAATTATAAAAATATAAAAAAATAATCTTTTTAGGTATATTTTTATAAAATAGATTTTATATTTATTTATAAAAAATTAATTTATATTAAAGAAATAGTAAGTCGAGAGCTAGTTAAGAAATTAATCAAATTTCTTAAATTATCCTTCAAACTTAATTAAGTCTTCCAATTTAAATACCTTATTAAAATTCTTAGTAAAATTAATTATTTTAATAGTTTTTTCTAGGATTTTTATAAGGTTTTTAATATATTAACTGGAGGAATCTATTGATAATATTAATAATTGTTTTATAATTATTATTTCAAGTTGTTATTCTATTTGTCTTAGAATTTTTGTTATTATTTTTAAGTTTCTAATATATTTTCCTGTGTGTATTAATATTTTATATATTAATATTTTTTTTTTTTAAAGTTTTTCTGAGCTTTTTTTAAGTATTTCTTCAATAATTTGTATTTTTATATTAAAAGTATAAATATAATTTTAATTGTTGATATATGCTTCTCTTATAATAGTTTTAAATATTAGTTTAGGAAGTGTAACTACTGATTTTTATTCTCTATTAAGTTTTTAATATTTTAATATTTATATAATAAAATATGCTTTTTTATTTGATTGCTGTTTTTGTGTTTTACAAAAATAATTGTATTCTTTATTTTTGTTTTTAATGGATTCTAGATTTGAGGTGTTTCCTAATTTTATATTTTTAAGAAAATGTTTTTGGATGTTTTTAAGTGTAAGAAAATCTGATATATATATAAATCTTCCATCTAAATTAAATTAAATTGGTTAAAGTATTATATTTGTAATTTTGAGAGGTTATAGTAAGCTTACTCTAGCTTCTGTTTCTTAGTTTTATTATTCAGGTTTTAATTTAAAAAAGTATGTGTGTTATTAGGAATAGTAGAACTATTAAATAAAAAGTATAATAATAATAAAGTAATAGTAAATTATAAATCTATATTATATTTAAGTTAATTGATGAAGAGTAAGAACTATTCATTAATTTTAATAATAGTTTTATATACATAATGGTGCTTTATATAAATGTTAGTGATTGTATGCTTGCATGAGTAGTTTTGCAAGCTATCAAGTAATGTTTGTTGTTTGTTTGTTTGTTATTGGTGTTGTGCGAGCTTGCGAGCAATTACGTGATACATGGATGTTGTATGATAGAGGTTTGTGAGCAGAATAGGTAAGCACAGGTATATAGGTGGGTAGTTTTTGATAAGAGATGTAGTGAAGCAGAGCTGGGAACGATGTAGCGTAGAATGCGGTAGAGTTCGACATGGGTCGGTTTTAACCCAGAAACCAGCGGGTTGGTTCGGTTTTAGGGGGGTCATGGGGAACCGCTGGGTGGTTTTTTTTTTTTTTAATGGTTTTATTTTGGTTTTCTTAAAAAAAAAAAACCAACCCGTGGGTGGTTTCTCAACACCGAAAACCGACCCAACCCGCCCCATGTCGAACTCTAGAATGCGGTACAGGTAATTGTGCTGTCAAGACCGTATGGTCTGTGACACATGTAGAGTAACTTTTTTTTTTTAATATAATTTTGGAAAATTAAAAGTGTGAAAAGTAAGATTTATTCATTTTAACTAAAATCTAAATTGTTTCCATCAAAGATATCAAAGTACCAGTACACCATTTCCCAAATATACAAAAAAATCAAAGCATCAACTTTTTAATTTTAAACCTCTCAATCTAAATACTCTATATCATCATTATTATTATTTATAAATTCTTCAATTTCATTCATTAAATCTATATTATTTTTGTTTGTATCATCTCTCCTATATCTTTTTTTAAAGTCCTCCCACCAAATTAAATATTAGCTTACTTTCAATTGTTTATTTTTTGAAGATTCTCTAGGTGCACCCATACCCAAAAGTTGACCAAAACTAGTTTTAAAAAAATCACTTTTTTCAATTAAGTCAAATTTCTTTTTTTAAACTCACTCAACAAGTAACCAGTCTTTCTAATCAAATTTTTTAATAAAAGTAAAATAATTTTTTTTAAAAGGAAGTAATAAATTATCAAAAATTTTTTTTTTTTAAATAGTATAAACTTTAGTTATTTTATCTTATAAGCTCTTATTTAAATATTTTTTAATTTATTTATCAAAATTTACTTTTTAATTAATAATACTAAATTTTTAAAATTTCAAACTCTTTTCTAATTTTTATTTAATAATAGATTTCTTTTTCATAAACTTATTTTTAATATCTAATTCTATTTTATCTTATTTACTTTTTAACTCTCTAAACTTTTTTTAACAGATGGTATTTAGAGAAAGTGTATTGGATTTTTTTAATAATATTTTAAATATATGTACTCTTTATCATAATTTTACTCAGTACAATTAGTTTAAATATAAAGGAATTTGGTTTCACTCAAGAAATTAAATATATGGGGAAAATAAGTTTATAAATAAATTAAAAAAAATAAAATCTAATTATAAATTGTTTTTTTTTTATAAACTTAAATAAACCTCTTTTTTTTTTATTTTAATTAAAAATATTATATATACTTACTTAAAACAGTTTTTTTATTATTATAAGTAAACTAACATTATTTATTTTATATATTTATTTTTATATTCTCTGTGCAAAAACACATTTTTAATATTATATATCAAAGAATAATAGGTTTCAAGTAAAATATATACAAATTTATATTAATAAAAACTTACAATACAAAATTTTATAATACAGGATTTTATATTTAGCAAATAACTAACACCAATCATTTCAAATATAATATTTTATATTTTTTAAATAAAGAAATTAATTATATTAATATATTATTTATAATATATTGTAACTCCAGGATTTAAAACTACCTAATATTTAAATCAATTTAGATTTGTAATTTTATTATATAAATATAACAGAAACCTATTTTTAATATTTTAACCTCTAATCAAACCTAGTTTTAAAAATAATTTATTTAATAATTTATATAAAATTAAAATTTATAAATTTACTCTATAGTTATATATTTTAAATATTAAAATTTTTTAAATATTAAGATAGCTCTAAAAATAAAAACTATTATTAAACATAAATTTATTAAATTTGGAACAATAATTTTAATAAAAAGTAAAAAAATTTCTAAAGTAGTATTTTTTAAAAAATTATAATAAAATAAATTAAAAAGTAAGTTTATTACCAAATTATTATTTTATATATAGAATAATTCCTTTTTTTAACTAAATATAATAGTTGTCTTTTAGAAAATCAAAAAAATATAAAAACTTATTAATTTTCTAATATTTAAATCTACTTTTGCTTATTTATATTATAAAATTATATAAAACCAAGCATATAACAGTAGAAACTTAAAATAAAAATAAAATATTTTAAAAATTATATAAAAAATTACAAAATATTTTATTATCAATTATTTTAAATATAAATACCCCTTTTTTAATGAATATATTTATAATAAATACTAATTCTTTAATATATAATAATAAATAAATTTATAATTTATATAAATAAACAAATTATTATATATAAAAATAATAAATTATATTATTATATTATACATACTTTAGTTCCCCAAACTAATAATATTTAATTAAGTAAATAATATTTATTTTTTTGTAATAATATATTTTTTAATTTATTTTTATTTTTATATTTATAATTTATAGAATTTGGTGCTTAGTACTTTTAAAATCTGATACTTTTATTTTATTATATATTAATTTAATAATAAAATTATGTATACGGAAAATTATATTATTTAAATATTTAATAACTTATTTTTATTAAAAAAATTTATACATTACTTTATATATAAATTAATACCAATAATCCCTGTTAAAACTTAATTTTTTATTAATAAACAGAAAATTATTAGTTTTTAAGTAATTTTCAATTTAAATAAAAATTACCCAGCAATCTTTTATAACCTATATTAAACCACCCAGCAATTCCTTACAACCCATATCAAACTATCTAGTAATTCCTTACAACCCATATCAAACCACCTAACAGTTCCCCATGACCCTTTTCAAACCAACCCAACCCGCTGGTTTCTGGGTTAAAACCAACCCATGTCGCACTCTATTTGTTACTATTTTTAATAAAATAATTTCTTAGCAATACAGTTTTTATTAAAATTTATAATTTTAAAACCATATTGGGGTTTTTTTTTAAAAAAAAATCAACCCATAAATAGTTTCTACCATCTAAAAACCAAACCATAAGTAGTTTCAACCATCTAAAAACCAACCTGTAAGTGGTTTCGACCCTCTAAAAACCAACCCAACCCGCCCCATGTCGCACTCTATGTAGGTCTGTATATGTATGGTTGATGATCAATCGATCGTGATATCAACACATCGTAGATCCGCCTATTCTCTATTTATAGAGCGGTACGTATCGACCCGGCTGACGCCTTGTACGTATACCGCAACAAATTGGATATTCTTATTCTTGTTTTAAATTGTGTTGTTCTTGTTATATTTCTTCAATCCATAAGATTGCGTGCCACTATCATACGCAGGGCCCCGCCAGCATCTATGATTTCTTATTATAATTTAGAGTGCGACATGGGGCGGGTTGGGTTGGTTTTTAGATAGTCAAAACTAGAGTGCGATATGGGGCGGGTTGGGTTGGTTTCTAGAGGGTTGAAACTACCTACGGGTTGGTTTTTAGCTGGTCGAAACCACCTATGGGTTGGTTTTTAGATGGTCGAAACCACCTATGAGTTGGGTTTTTTTAAAAAAAAAAACCAATATGGTTTTAAAAACCATAAATTTTAATAAAAACTGTACTGCCAAGAAACCATTTTACTAAAAATAGTAATAAATTTACTAAAAATAGTAATAAATTTACTAAAAATAGTAATAAATTTACTAAAAATAGCAATAAATTACTAAAAATAGTAATAAATTTACTAAAAATAGTTAAAATTACAGTTTTTAATTAAATTTATAATCTAAAAAAATTATTAAAAAAATAAAAAACTATCCAGTGGTTCCCCACGGCTTATATCAAACTATCCAGCAGTTCCCCACGACTCATATTAAACCACCCAGCGGTTCCCCATGACCCCTCTCAAACCGACCCAACCCGCTGGTTTCTGGGTTAAAACCAACCCATGTCGCACTCTAGTCAAAACCACCCACGGTTTGGTTTTTAGATAGTAGAAACTACTTATGGGTTGGTTTTTAAATGGTAGAAACCACCCACGGGTTAGTTTTTTAAAAAAAAAAATCCTTTATGGTTTTAAAAACCATAAATTTTAATAAAAATTGCACTGCCAAGAAACCATTTTACTAAAAATAGTAATAAATTTACTAAAAATAGTAATAACTTGAAATTACTAAAAATAATTAAAATTATGGTTTTTAATTAAATTTATAACCTAAAAAAACTATTAAAAAAAAAAAACTACTTAGTGGTTCCCCACGACCCATATCAAATTACCTAGTAATTTTTTATGATTTATATTAAACTATTTAGCGGTTTCTTATGACCCTTTTCAAACTGATTTAATCCGCTGGTTTCTGGGTTAAAACCAGCGGGTTGGTTCGGTTTTGGGGGGGTCATGGGGAACCGCTGGGTGGTTTGATATGGGTCGTGGGGAACCGCTGGGTGGTTTAATATGGGTTGTGGGAAACTGCTGGGTGGTTTTTTTTTTTTAAATGACCCTTTTCAAACTGATTTAATCCGCTGGTTTCTGGGTTAAAACCAGCGGGTTGGTTCGGTTTTGGGGGGGTCATGGGGAACCGCTGGGTGGTTTGATATGGGTCGTGGGGAACCGCTGGGTGGTTTAATATGGGTTGTGGGAAACTGCTGGGTGGTTTTTTTTTTTTAATGGTTTTTTTGTGTTATAAATTTAATTAAAAACCGTAATTTTAACTATTTTTAGTAATTTATTACTATTTTTAGTAAATTTGTTACTATTTTTAGTAAATTTGTTACTATTTTTAGTAATTTATTACTATTTTTAGTAAATTTGTTACTATTTTTAGTAAATTTGTTACTATTTTTAGTAAAATGGTTTCTTGGTGGTGTGGTTTTTATTAAAATTTATGGTTTTTAAAACCGTGTTGGGGTTTTTTTTTTAAAAAAAACTAACCCGTGGGTGGTTTCTATCATCTAAAAACCAAACCGTGAGTGGTTTCGACTATCTAAAAACCAAACCGTGGGTGGTTTTGACCCTCAAGAAACCAACCCAACCCGCCCCATGTCGCACTCTACACTCTATTATAATTCATCATGTTGTTTGAGCTTTGTTACATATTGTAATTAAAAAAATATAAAATAAATAGTATTATCAAGAAAATAGAGTAAATTTATAATTTAGGGATTATTTCAAAAAATTAAGTATATTCTTAATCATAAAGGTCTAAAAGTAGTTAATTTATTATAAGTAGCTAATAAATTTATTTTTTAGAAATTAAAAATTAGTATTAATAATATATAAATACTTAAATCTCAATACTTATAACTAGAATGTATGTAGGTTTGTATATGTATAATTAACGATTAATTAATTATGATATTAACATATCGGAAATTTGCTTATTCTCTATTTATAAAACAGTATATATTAACCCGGCTGACGCCTTGTACGTATACCGCAGCAATTTTTTCAATAGCCTTCTTAAGTTTTCCAAGTTATTATTTATTAATAATATATTATTATAACCAAGTTACCATGCTTCCCTGGAGCACAAAAATATCACCAATGTCAAATATGTAGTTTTATTTATTTAATAAATGGATCCCAACTTTTTTGACAATCCTTTGTAGTATATACATCATTCCCAAAAAATAAGCTTCATTACCAGGCGTCGAAGCCAACTATACAACACAGAAAAAATGACCGGGATGCCAATTGTAGTTTGAGGGATGGCAGTATTCTCATGCTCGTCCTCCTTTAATTCCCAGAAATTTTGTACAGTTTGAAAAAATTCTGTAGCCTTCGTGTTCACCCTGGAAAGATCTGGGGATAGGCTTTCATCTCGTCCCTGGCCTTGTAGCCCTAGTATCCGTGACCATTTTTTTGATATATTTCGCTCTGTAATGCGAAGGGTTTTGAGGATCTCGGGAAAATCTAGCTTTTCGACAACCTTCCCATCGACCGTACGCTCCCATATTGGCAGCTTGAGATCTTTAATATCCTTCTGATATAGCGATTTCGTTTCAAAAAATATTTCTGAGAGGTGTTGGATGATCACAGATCTAAATGGATAGTGCCATGGCTTGGTGGTCCAGTACCAGCGTTTGGATATTTCTAATTGAAGCTTTCGCTGAGCTGGGCTCCAATTGAGAGATTCTTCGGGCCTTAGCGCCCTGACCCTTTGGTAATATCCTGAAATTTCTTCTAAGAACTCTCTTCTTGATTGCGTCTTTGTTTGAAGCTCTCCTGGGCTGGGCAGCTCTAAGCCACATATGAGATACATGACGAAGATTGCCCTTATACCCTCGCAAAGGAGCTTAAAGGTTGATACAATGAACAATATCTCTGGGCTGCTCCCGTCTAAGCTCACGGCTATGGTGAGTAAGACCTTCATATATGTAAATTTAGCTGGTCCTTGTATGAGTTCAAGTGCCAACTCCTCTTCGGGTATGAATATTTGAAGCGATGTTTGTATAAATTCAATAAGTCCCGAACTCACACCACATGCTCTCTCAATATCATTGATCTTGATAAGGATAGTATCGATGCAGCCCCAATATGGCTGACGAGTCGCTTGATGGATTCTTCTGAAATTTTCTGATGCGAGTTCAAATATTTCTGTCCGAAATCCGGAATCTTGCAGATCTAGAACCGGAAGGTTCATCTCGAAAAAGTTGTTTAGCCCTATCGATAACATTACAAATTGAGTTGTCAAACGCATTATTATACCCTCGATCATATTTTCGCTGTGAATCGGACTTGAAATCTCTGTGAAAAACTCCGATACGCTTCTAGGAAATCTGCTGTGTATCTGAGAAATGTCTGTTATGTCTCCACCTTCTGTGACATCGACAGAATGGAGCATCTGCCACAATTGGACGTAATGTTTCGTAAACTTGAGGACTCCTCGATACTTCGGAATATTAGGGTCAGATTGATTTGGGCCGGTGATGGCAATTTTACTATCAGGACCCTCCATAATCCCTTTCAGGGCAAACCCTACCCTTTGTAGAGATTCTTCAAAAGTCGATATTTCTGAAAGCATGAGACCCTCCTTGATATATTTTATAATCGCATCAATTTCTAATTCGGCGAACGATGATAAAAATTCAGCATACTGCTTATCGAAAAAATCGTCCAGGGAGCTCCTTTGCAGATTTCTGGGTACATCCGTTCTCGCATTCCAAACTTCGTCGACCACCAATCCTATAAATGTTGTATCCGAAATCAGGTGGGCATATGACTGCTGCATTGAGGTTTTCGCGACCGGATCAAGTTTAGGTTCTGCTTGGTCCCCTTGATTCAGTAAGCATCGTTGTGGTCTCGCGCCGTGTTTCAAAAGTAACCGTTTTATTTTTTCCAGACGAGATTGTACATAGTTTGCTTCGAATTCGGTAATCGCATATCCTCTCTTTGTTCTTTGCATGGCGAAGCCACTTACGGGGTCGGTTTCCAAAATGATATCCAGAGGGCCGTATAGTTCGTTGTTGATTTCCGTTGTCATGTTAACGAGCTCTAGTTTCACATCGTTGGGAGTATTTTCGTCATCTTCTAGTAGACAGAGGATGAATTCATAATTTAGTTGTAAACATGCTATATGAAGTGCTGTACCGCCGTGAGTTTCTGAAGAAGTTAATCGAGCCTTCCTATGATCAACATTAGGGAAAGCTTGAAGGAGAAGCTTAGATAATTCGTAGACTCCTGATTCGGTCCTTATAGATTTTGGTGAGTTCTCAAGACAAAGATCTTGTATATCGGCGCTAATTTTGTTTGCAGCAGCGTGCATGAGTACTGTTGCGCCGTTTGCACCGACGGTGAAACTAGATCCAACTTGTAGGATCTCCTGTACGACCTCTAGAGACTCCGAGGAAACAAGTATAGAGAACGTTAAAGGGTTATGCGCCTCTTTGATATTGTTCAGCAACGTCCCGGTCAGTTTTGGGTACTCTTCCCCAACCCGTAAGAGCAAACATGTTAGGTGTCTCTTCCCAGAGAGAATTGCCGCGGTAAGGGCTATTGAATCTTCAGCCTGAAAGTCCTCTTTCTCCATGGCACTGAGCAGTTCTCGAGCAAAGGTGCAACTCTCCTCGTCATCTAGAAAACGAGAGTGCGCACAAACTTCTAGGCATGTAACTTTAGACGCATCCGCATCGTTAATCCTTGAAACCCCTCCATCCGTGATCCGAGCACCTCTTTGAACGAGATATCTGAAACTGAAAAGGTCATTCGCATTGATTGCATGTTGGAGAGGGGTCAAAAGCGTTGACTCGGTTGGTGTTCGCATGTACCTCGCTTCGGTCGGATGGTTGACTTCATGGGAAACCAAATCATTTGGTAGTTCTTCGAATAAAACTGGCAAGAGGCTTCCGTAGCCCGTGATAATTAAATTGACGGTGATCGAAGACTGGCAGTTCTTGTATTCATCTTGGGAAAAGAATGAAAGCACTACTTTAATTGTTTCGAGTAAGGCCTGGCGATAACCCTCTTCATAAAGCAATACAAGGCTAAATACGTTCGGTCCGTTCATAGCGTCTAGCAACTCATCCAACTTTGGCATTGCTAAGTTTCTTGATTTTACGCATTCTAGGAGTATCCTGAGAAAATCAGCTTGGCAATCTCTGGCTGCCATTAAGATCGGGGATGCAATTCCAGATACTGGGTTCGCATCGAGTTCCAGAAGCACCCTAATTGCTGCTTCGTTGCACTCGTACACGGCATTTAGCAACGGCGCTCCGCAAAATTTATGTCTAAGGTGATCACTAATAAGTATATTAGCTCCGAAAGGATGAACATCGTGATCTATGTTAGGGCCGTCTGTAGATTTCACAACCAGTCGATTGGCCAGCTTCAGTAATTGCGCTTCGGAAACATTGAAGAACCTGCAAATAAAGTTCAGAGGATATCCAAAGTCTTTGTGGTATATAGCTGCACTAGCACCACGATCCAAAAGCTCCATAGCGGCGTTGAAATTTCCGGTCCAGCATGCCCAGAGCAAAGGGGTCCCGCCCAGCTCATCGAAGTGATTGAGGTCTAAGCCCTCATATGAGCTATCATTTTTGAAATAAGTATCGTCCCCTAATATGCTTGCCCACCCTAGTTTGGAAATAATTTCAGATCTGATATTAATATCGTCAGAATGCATTGAATTTGATACAGTTGATTGGGCCAAAACAAACTTTGATTTCTTTTCCCAGCTCGCGCGATGTATGTCGAACCCTTCCGCCTCTTCGAAGAATCCGAGCCGAACTCCCTGCTTCATAAGTCTCAAGAGGTCTCCCTCAATACATAAAGTCTCTTCAATGCATCCGGAAATGATCCAAGACTTATATTGATCAAGAAATGTTGTAGGCATTTCAAAGTTGAATGCTTTAGACCAACCCGGCATGAGAAATAATGCCCACCCTTCCAGATTATATAATATTTCAATTTCTGCTGATTTGTATAGGTAACGAGAAAGGGAGGAGAGAGAGAGCGGATAAGCTTCGTTTTGGATTTTGCCGACCCCGGGAGGGCTACTATAGTAAGAAACAAGAGAGATGACAAGTAGTCTAGCGAGTTCTGGGTCTCCAAAGGAGGATATATTTAGCGTTTCATCGGCGATACGGGTAAGCATGGATAGGTATTGTGTCCTTCCCCGCTCAAGAAAAAGCACCAAGATACGATGTTCTTCAATGAAGCTCTTCAAAAAGCCCTGTGAAAGCCTTGGAAGCTTTGCTACCTATACGACTCGGCGGGTTCGTGGATGTAAGTAGCTAAGAGAGAGTCATTTGGACGTGTGTATGTAATTCTTTGAGCTTACCTGACTACCCTTTAAACCCTCAACAACTGGGCTTCCCATGCCATCGCCGTCTGTCTTTGGAGATGTCGATCTATTGTGCTCAGTCTCTTTCGTCTCCGTCGCCGGCATCTCTATCAGTAAAGGAAGCGAAGGGATTTTCCGAAGTTTAGGAACCAGTTGACAAAGTTGGATAACATTTTTAACGAGCTGATGCCAACTGTCCCGCTCCCGTCGGCAACGTGGTTCTATGGAAGCATGGAGGCTTTCTAGAATTATTTTTTCGAATTTGTCCTGGTCAGATTTTAGTGGTAAAACGCTATCCTCACAAAGCCTTCCCCAGTCAACGTCTAATGCTGTTCGTGATGTAGAAATATCGTGATTGACCAGATTTGTGACTTTAGAGTAGGGATTGGTACCGCCCAAAAGAACTTCCCATAAAACAAGCCCCAAGCTGTAGTAATCTGCCAATATCATATTTTCTATTCTGATTTCTCCTGGCTCTAACAGCTCAATTCCCGTTATTCGGACGTTATGCATCATGGCTCCGATCTCTGGTGCTTCGTAAAAGTGTGTTCCACTGTGCCTACCCCTTTGGAAACCGCTGGTGTCAAACTCTTCAGAGAAAGAGCTCCCAAAATCCGCTAGTTTGGCGCGATATATCCGATTTACTTCGTCGACCTTGAAAACCAATACATTGCGTGTTCTAATGAAACATTACGCCTGTCAGCATCAATTGCTTCCTAGCCTATTGATGGCCTTTCCTTTTCAAGACAACCGGATATGGCGATTTATCGTGATTTGTGGTAACTCACTTGAGGTCGGCATGAGCAATCCCTACGGAATGAAGCTCCAGTAGCCCTCGAATCACATCCTCCAATAACTCTGATTTTTCTCGTAATGACAGCTGGACATTAAGCTGTCTATGATAATCAAGATAGTGCTTTAAATCGCATTCCGCAGCCTCCATAACAATATGGAGATAAAACCCGCCGGGAATATTAACATCAAGAATCATGATTTTTTCAATCTGAGTAATGTATGCACTGTTCCGAAGTTGAGGTACGAAGTAAGTGGAGAACTCTGACCTCAGGGCTTTCCATTGAGGCGAAGACCCACGCGATTTTATTCCCAAACTCTTGACAGCAACTAATTTTGACTCTACCTCCCGTGTGAAAACAGTAACTCGCACTCCAGCATCCCGTCGATCGATGCAATTGAGAATTTGGACATTTTTTGGATGTGCGTGATCAACTCGGACCATCTCATTAAAAGTGATCCCCGCTAGGATGCTGTAAAGATATAATCCAAAGAGAGAGTATCTCAGTTCTTCCAGTAAATTTGTGCCGTCATCCTCGGAAACTTTGTTGTCAGGGATATCATACTGAATTCTTTCAGACGAGGCTGATTCATGATTATCACTCAACGTCGCTACGCGGCTGGGTAATGAACTCGAAAATTGATCGCTGGAGCGAAGGCTCTCTACTGAATGCCCGCTTCCCATGCTTGTTAGTTAATTAGATCATCTGTCCTTGCAAGACTCCTCGCTGGTATAAAGAACTTAAAATATGATTATTGCGTCCTTATAACCTTTGCGAAGAGTGTGGGTATAAGATCAAATAAACCTCCGGGCTGAAGGAAGAAATTGGCCCTTCAAGGATATTGGATTCTCAGGCTCATGATGGTCTACGAAATTGCGCAAACTATTCTCAGCCGCAGTCCTCACCTCCACCCGAGATGTAGAACCGGTCATGCGTTGGGAGCACATCCGAGGCTGAGTTAGACTTCTTAAAAGCGGATAGATGGACAGATTGGAGTCGACGCACTTTTGGAAGTTGATGAACAAACAGGAACCCATAGACTTCACTTTTGGTTTTACTGATCAACACAGAGCTCTACAAATTTCTATTTAGCCTATCGGTCACACACCCCAAAGAGTTATTTGGGTCTCGTGCTTGAAACGCCACAATAGCGATCTCTGATGAGCAACTCGCAGTCGGAGAAACGCAAGAAGCACCTGCGGCTGATCGCCCATATTGCTTTTTCGGTTTTCTTGGCCTACTTTGCACCAAAAATTATTTGTGTGGTACGCCAAGACAAACCGAAAAGCAAGACGGGCAATCACTAACCAAGCCGCAGGTGAATAGGATCATGACCCCGCCTGCAGGGTGTGTCGGCGCCCAGTTTGAATTGTAAAAGGAGAGGTAATTCAGAAACAAGCTTTCGGCTCTTGCAGCTGCCTTACACCGACTCCGTCGAGGCTATATTGATCAACTCTTAAGCACCTACAACTTGCAAGTACACTAGAAATATATATGAGTTTCCCCTCTTATCCAGCTGCGTAAACCTAGGTCAGCACAGACAAGGAACCAGATACTCGGCAGTCTGACCTTCAGCCCTTTTTCAAATTAAGATTTTGGATTCTAGTTTACTTTACGCTCATCAACACCATCTCTAGTACTCAACACCGATTCAATCAGAAAATGGCGGCAGAGGGTATATTACTCAACATAGCGTCTAATGCTATCTTTGAAGTCGGTAGGGCCGCCTTTTTCGGTGCCGCATCAATACTAAGCGTCGTCGAAGACACATCCTCACCCCAAACCGCACGCTTCGCGGCCTTTATATACTACAAGCTCGTCCTATTCCTCCGCGACTCGGGAATTCAAGAGGGGCAGCTACGTAACGGTTACGAAGTTTGCCCTGGCCAAGTCAAATGGATTCTCGAGCAAATAAAGTCGCATTGCACGGATGTGAACCGCATCCGTGAATGCTATGACGTCGGGAGTGAAAAAGTCACGGCAGAAGAAATCTTGGGGCAGATACACGCAAATCCCAAAATGCAAGGTTCAACGATTCAGAAATCTTGGATTAGAGAGAAATGGCAGAGTTCTAAAGAAGGAGTTGCGAATAAAGTCCGCATGATCAGATTCGATGTGACAAAGGATCGAGAAAAATTGAAGGAATTGTTGTTCAGACTAGACATGTTCGTAACCCAGTTGAGTGTTATAAACCCCGATTTGAGTGAGTTTGCAATGAAGGAGGGGTGGCGGATTGAAACACTTAATGCGCAGCAGGCAGAAGACTTGAAGAAACTGAATGATGAAATTGATGATGCATTTCGGCCTATCGTTGAACAAATGCGCATTCAAAAGATGAACAGTCTAAACACTAGCCAGATTCTAGGGCCGAAGACTATCGACGGAGACGACATACCTGAAACGTACATGCAGTTGTCAGGGGAAGACAAGGCAAGAATACTAAAGAATGCAGCAAAGATGATACATAAACGGCATTGGACCAGTTCTGTTCAGTCGGTACCTATAACGACAACCGATAATTCTGGTACATCTAGGGGAACTACAACTGATCTCTACGAACCCAATCCACAAAATGCCTCTATAAAAGTCATAGTCGAGCGAAAAATAGTGCCAGAAGGATCTGATCCGAAAGGGTCCAATAAAATATCCTTGGCAGATATATCCTGGAAACGAATGGCTTTGCTTTGTTATGCACAGAATAAGAACATTAAGAAGCACCCAGGTGCCATTATACTTGATATTATTGGTCGCGCAAAAGAACCGAGCCTGCACCAAAAATCGATGTTTTTGATATATCGGATTCCGAATCTTGATAACAGGGAAGAAGAGATTGTATTCGAAACCTTTTACGATATCATACGGAGCAGAAACATGCAGATTCCTCTTGAGGATAGAATTGGCCTTGCTGGGTCCCTGTTGCATTTTGTATACCGCTATCACCAAGCTGGATGGATGCACAAACATATTTGCGGGAGGAACATTCTACTTCTTCGATACGTATCCGAAGGCCAAGGCCAGAAGCTCCGGCCATTCGTAGTCGGATTCGACTATGCCCGCCAGATATCCCAAAAGGCGGCAAAAGACATGAGCGAGAAATTCGAAGACGATCCGATGGACGACGAGAGATTCTATCGCCACCCTTCCTATAAAGAGGATACAGTGTTTGAAGCTAAATTCGACTTGTTTTCAGTGGGTATTTTGCTATGGGAAATTGGAGCCTGGGAAGCCGGGTTCGGGGCGAAACTGGATGGTTGGAAGACGAAATCGAAGACAAGTAGAGAAGATATACAGCGAGAAGCATCACGAAAGCTTCAATTTGCCGCAGGAAGAAACTATACGAGAGTTGTGGAGGCATGCCTCTGGGGTGAATTTACTAACCCGCGGACGAATAAGCGGTTCAGCGTTTCGCAAGGCTATACCGAATTTGAACTTCAGATTGTCGCTGAAATGGAGAGAATATGTTCTGGGTTGGGTACGAAGAAAGAAATTTACCTAGAATAGCAGGATGTTTAATTAGAAATTTAACTTGCGGCAAAAAAGAAAGACATAACAATCACCTCAAGCAGCCTTTGAATATTCTTGTCACCCAGCCAGTCCGACTGGAGCGAATAAGTTTCCGTATTATAGAATTGGTGTATTAATATCGCGATTGTAATTCGGTTAATTTGGAAGCGAAGAATCAAAGCTACCCCGCCATTTTGGGCTAAGAATCAACTTCAAGCAAGGGAGGTTATCAGGGCTCAACTGCTGCCCGCTGTCAGAAATGAGGTCACATGATATGTTATTACGTGTTGTTATATAAATCTTTGTACCGATACTTTGTACATCGCTGTAATTAGAACAAGCAAGAAACAATCAAGCCAATACACGTAGAAATCTGACACCTGCAATCATAATATCAAAAAAACTCCCACAACATCAACACAAATAGCCATTATTCTCAGGGGCAGGAATAAAAAAAAAAAAAAAAAAAGGCTTGGCAAAAAAATCCGGCGCTGATTTTAGCGCTAATTTCTTTTGTTAAATTATTTCAACTAGATAACTTAATCCTATACTATATCTAAGTGCTGAGAATTCGGCGCTGAATTCCCTAGAACGCATACAAATCCAAAAGCCTTGGGGAAAAAAAAGGTGCTGAATTCCTAAGAAAAATGCCGCTAAATTCTCTCACTAAATTATTTTCAGGGAGCGTGACTGCCCTTCCGCTCCCCGGCACGAGCGGCGGCAGCTCATCTTACCCGGTCTCTGCACTCGGCTCTGGCACCCTCAGCAATTTAAAGTTACCTTTCTTTATTCTACCTGGGGGAAAGTTGGCTATCCCTATTTACTCCACTGGAGTGCCGCTTTTCTCTCTTGATAAAAACGGAAAGCTGCGTATCCCTAATCTGCCCAGTGGACAACCGATTTTCTCTATTACGCCCGATAACAAGTTGACTTTCCCTAAGGGGCCCGATGGAAAGTTGATTATCCCTAGTGGACCCGGTGGAAAGCCGCTTTTCCCGATTTGAAGGTACCTAGCCTTGGCAAGACATGGTCATGGTGAGAATAAAGCCGCACATCCTTTGATACATTCTGAAAAAGAGGTTTGGGAGCAGGAATATATATTAAAATTTTACTTTACATTTAGTAACTTCTCATTCTTTATATTAATGTATAAAGTTGAATCGTTTATATATTTCAGGTGCCATACCTATTGTAGCAAAGTTGCAAGAGCATTGAATTAAGGCTAGAAATCCAGGCAGCCGGAGATCCCTACGAGTGATGGTAGGCGACATCCGGGCTATATTGTGGCTAGAAGAAAAGCCTCAAGAACACCACGACAAGGCAGTACCCTGATCCAGTCTTTACAACTCCTGTATGTTTACTAAGCCTAAAATATACACTCTGGCCTAGTCTTATAGTCGTACGTTCCCACGACCAGAGCCTACAGATTTTCAACTGGAGAGTGTTCCCCACGCAACTGACCGTGCACCATCCGAACAAGCCAAGAGCAGGCTGTGAATTGGACGTTGGGGCTATTTCACTATCTCTTCTCCTGAACGGCGATATCAAGAGCAACGCAGGCTCCATAAGTCCCTGCACTCGTAGCTCTCATATTGGGAACTGTTCAAACCCTAGTAATCTGGCAACAAGCTGTCTGCTGTTTTCATAAGATGATGCAGCTACATCCCAAATTCAACAAGGGCTTTTCTCTCTTTTTCCTTTTAGGAGGGATAGGCTTGTCCGTAACCCAGCATTATTGGCAACTGCTACAGCCTGATTTACGAGATGTGAAGGGGGGTGCAAGATCACTAGGTTGATTCTTGCTCGTCAATTCCCATATTCCCCTTCGATTACACATCGCCGCCACTTAGAATCCCGGCACATCTGAAACCGTCATGCATAGCTTCTAGGGCTAGGACAGATCCTAACCGGTAGGTTCAATCGGTAGCAGGCCTGGTACCGATTTTTTTTATTGGTCGAAGGGCGCGAGAGGTCCCAATCAGGGAGGTGTGACGGTGATAAACGCCCTAAAAAGTCAAAAATCAGAACTAGGCCTAGTATTGATTTTTTTATTGGTTAAAAGGGTTATCTGGTTAAGGAAAACTTACTGAAAAAAGTTTGTGTTGGACGGAATGGGAGTATTATACAATTAATATAAAACAAAAAAAAAAAAAAATATTAAAAATTAAAAGGTGGGTTATTATTAAAAAGTATTCTTAATACAAAATAGAAAAATAATACAAAAAGAGTAAGTAAATAAGTAAGGGAAGTGAAAAGTTGATTTATATATATTAATATTTAAAATATTTTTTAATATTATAATCATAGAATATAATTGATAAATTTCAATTTTCATTTAATTTGTACCTAATTTTTTTTTTAAGATCCTGTTACACTTTGGTCAAGTCCGTCTAACCAAACACTAATCTCTCACTCCAAAATACCTGGATTCTCAGAACTGGGAGTATGTATGTCACAAAATATCAAAGAATGATATATGAAATGTATAATAATAATAAAGGTTATAGTAAATTATAAATTTATATTATATTTAAATTGACTAATAAAGAGTGAGAACTATTTATCAGTCCTAACAATAATTTTATATATATAATAATGTTTTATATAAATATTAATACTTATTTATATATATGTGTGTATATGTGTACTTGGTTATTTTGTATATATATACATATATGTATGCTTAATTGCTTGTATGTATGTGTGTGTATACATACTTGGTTGTTTATATATATGTGTGTATATATGTATAAGTTATATAATGTATGGGGTTATATAACAAAAGTTTGTGAACAGAATAGAAAAACAGAATAAGTATTATATAATAAATAAAATTAAAAGTGATATAGTATAAAATAAGGTGTAAGTATTTATATTATCAAAACTATAAAGTCTATAACACTATTTCTTTTTTTTAAAAAAAAGATTTCATACAGAAATTGATTTTCATAAAATCTTCTATAATTATAAAAACAAAAGTCTTATATAAAAGTTAAGTTTTATATAATCAAAACTACTTTATAAGTTAATATCTAGTACAAGTATATTTTTGGTATAAGTTATTATTCTATATAAAACTTTTATTTATATAAATTATATAAGGTAGAGATAATGTAAGTAATAATATATAAAAAAAATAATAATTAAATTAAAATAATAACTTAAATTTAAATTTTAAAATATTTTTACAAGAGAATAATTAATATATAATCTAAAATAAATTCAAATATTAGTAGAATATTATTAGAAATAAAATTCTATTCATCAACATTAGAATACCTTAATTAATTATATTAAAAAATTTAAAATTTTTATTTTTATTTTTTATAAGTACTATGCTAGAAATAATTATTTTTATATAATTATATTAGATTATCAGAATTACTCTATTTATACTTAAAATAAGTAGAAAAATTATGTAATTAATTCTTATAAATACTTTATTCAAATTTCTAAATAAATATAATTAATATTTTTTGTAGTAAATCAGCTAGGCCGTCAATTAAACAAAAAAAAAAAAAAATAAAAAGATTAGAAAAAAAATAAACCAAATTATTCATTTAATTGGTACAAAAACAAAAAAAATTAAAATAGTTAAAATTAAAATATTTTAAGATTGTTATCCATAAAGAAGATTTACTAAATAAAAAAAATATAATAAACAAAAAAATCAAATCACAAAATAATACAAACATAACAGTTATTAAAAAAAAAATAAAAAAAATTCATCAAAAATTATTTAATAATATTATTCCTATTTAGTTAATAATTTATCCTTTGTTTTTTCAATCTTCCACATCCATATTTTATAAATTATAATATAGTTTTTTAATTAAAATAATTTTGAATAACTTCTGAAAATATATTGTTTTCTAAAATCCAAAAATCATCTTATAGTTTATAAAATAATAACCATTATATGAGATACTTATTTTCCTTATTTGGTTTATCTAGAATTTTTTTAAATTCATATTCTATATAATCTTTAAGTTTTAATTCTTCATCATTTAAATTTTCTCTTAAATCCTAAGGAATTAGTTCTAAAAATAAAATATAAAATAATCAATAAATACATATAGGTCCTAAAATTTCAAGTTTAAAGGTATTATTACTAAATTTTTTTATAATTATAAAGAATCCATATTTCTAATAATCAAACTTTTTACTTTAATATTTTTTTCATTTAATATATTTAGTAGTAAACAGGTATATTTTATTTTTTTTTTTAAAAAATAATACTTTTATTCTTTTTTAATTATAATAATATGATATTTGTTTTATTATAAATTAAAAATCTTTTTAGAAGTTTTTATAAAAAATTTTTATATTTTTAATATATTTATTTATTTAAAAAACTGTTTTTTTAAATATTAAAAATAAAAATATTATTATTAAATTCCATTTTTTAAATATTTTATAAAAAGTATATTTTGTAGTTAAGTATTTAAAAATATTATAAGTAAATTTAAAACTAGGATATAATTTAACTTAATTATTTTATATAATATTTAAAAAATTATATAATTATATTTTAATTATTTAAATAATTCATTTTATTATTTTATTTATTTAAATATATTTTTTATTAATAATATTAATTTTAGTTTTAATCTAATTTCTAATTAAATTCTAAAATTTATTAAAAAATAAAATATTTTTATTATAAATATATTTAATCTATAAATTATATTAACTAAATATTTGTTTATTATAAACTTATTTAAGTTTTTTTGTAGATTATTTAAAATTTTATAATTCTAAAATTATTATTTTACTAAATTTGTAAATAATAACTAATACTTTATTATAAATAATATTAGTAAATAAATTTTATAATTTTAATATTCCTTAAATAAAATTATAAAAAATGATTTAAAAAAATATTAATAATATATTATAAAATTATAATTTATTATAAAATAAATATTAGTTAGATTTATTTTTATAATATATATTATAGGTTTTAATATATAGGAATATAATAAAAATTTTAAAAGAGAATAATTTTATATTTAATAATAAAATATTTTGGTATATTTAAATTATTAAATAAAATTTGAATAATTATAAAGTATTATTTATAACTTTCTTTTAATTCTTAAATAAATTAATTATTAATTATATAAAAAATAATATTAAAAAATTAATTTATAATAATTTTTTTAAACTATTTTTCCTTAAACTTGATAATTTTTTTATTTAGTTATATTTTTTTTATTAGGTTAAATTTTTTATTAATTGTATCTATTTTTAAATTTTCTTTGTTTTTATAATGTAAAATTTTTATATTATATTTGTTAAGTAGTTTTTATTAACAAATTTATCATCTACTAAATTCTTTAATAATAAAAAAGAAAATAAAATTCTTATGATCAGAATATATAGTAAAAAGTTTTTTAATTTATAAATATACTTTTTATATTTTATAAATTTAAATAATTACCATAAATTCTTTATTATAAATTAGGTATCTAAATTTTATAATATCAAATTTATAAAATAAATATACAATAAAATACCATTTATTATTGGGGTGTAATTGATATAGACATATATCTAATACAATGTCTAAAACATCAATTTCAATTTTGATAAATAGTTTTAGGTTATAAAATTTGAGTATTAATACTAAAAAAAATAATTGTTTTAACATGTTGAAAGTATTAATTTGATTAAAAATCATATTAAATTTAATTCCTATTTTAGTAAGTTTGGTTAGGATTACTAATATATAACTATATTGTTTAATAAATTGTTAATAATAGTTGTATAATTTTAAAAAGAATTAAATATCTTTAACTATTTTTGGTTTTAATTAGTTTTACATTACCTAAATTTTTTTTAAATCTATTTAAATTTCATTAATTATGATAATAGTTTTTAAAAATTTATATTTGGTGATTTTAAATTCTATTTTTTCAAATTGGATTTTAAAATTATATTTATCAAATATTTTTAAAATAAGTATAACATATTTATAATATTTTTCTAGATTATAACTATATATTAATATATCATCCAAATAGATAATATATATTTTATCAATATAATCTTTAAAAACATAATTCATAAAAATTTAAAAAAATACTAAAGCATTAATTAATTTTATAAGCATAACTACATATTCAAATAATCTGTATCTATATCTGAAAACAATTTTTTAAATATCCTTAAATGCAATTTGTAAATTATAATATTTAATTACAATATCTAATTTAGTAAATCATTTAACTCCTTATAGTCAGTCTAAGGATTCAGAAATAAAAAATAATCCAATTTAATTTTTTATAATAATATCATTAAAGCTTCAATAATCAATACATATTCATAATTTATCATTTTTCTTAAATACAAATAAAATAGAATGTTTTATTAAAGATTAAGAAAGTCAGATATATCCTTTACATAAGTTTTCTTCAAAATATTTTTGTAACGTTTTAAGTTTTTTTTAAGTGCATGCATAGATAAATATAAATTTTAGTATAATGCCTTCTTTGAAAAATATTTCATAAATAAATTCATTAAATTGAAGTAAGGTGTCTTTATCAAATAGTTTTTTAAAAATCTTAATTTATTTGGGAATTTATTTCAAGATTTTGGTGGCAATATTCTTGATAATTTCTTTAACAATTTTATAGATATTTTTGGCTTTAATCCATATACACTTAAAAATATTAGGTTTATTCTGAAATTAATAGTAAATTTCTTTATCAAAAAAATATTTTGTTAGTTGTAAATATACTTCCTTTCTTTAAGATCTAAATTTAAAGTGTTTTTAAGAAATTTAATAATTATATTAGATAAATATAAAGATTTATAATCAGAAACTAATTTTTGGGTTATAATTCTATAACCAGTCATATTTTAAAATAAGGTTATTATTTTTAAAATTAAAAATATTAATTATTTTTTTTTCTAAATGATTATTAATAATAAGGGTGATAGTAGTTTTATATTTGATTGTTTTAAAAAAACTTTTTTTAAATGTTATAATATTATAATATGTAGGTTTAAAATATATAAATAATGTATATTTTTTGATATAGTTTTTTGAAATATAAATAGTTTTTGTTCCACTATCTGCAAAAACTTAAATAAAGTTTCCATTAATTGTGCAAAAGATATTAAAATATTATTTTGTAATTTTATTAAATATTTTATCAGGTCCTTTTTTAATAAAGCTTAAGCTAAACTATTCAAAATACATTAAGATCCAAAGTTCTTTTAGTTTAAAGGTTTGTCAATAAGATTTATAATGTTTCATATAATTTCTTTATTTATTAATAATTTATAAGTAATATACTAATATCTAAGTAAATTAGGTAAAAATCAAGTAATAAAATAGTATAATTCTTCTTATTATTCTAAAAATATTACTAAAACTTTAAAAAATAAGTATACTCTTAATAAAATATTTAAAATCCAATAAAATCTTTCCTTTGTATATTTTTTAGCAATTATCTGATTCCACAATTGATTTTTAATATAAGTTGTCCACTCTCATACATAGTATTCACACATAGTAAAATATTTAGTAGATGTTATGTATTTAGGTTTTTGCCTATATATTATGTATTTCTTAATATTACTAAGTTATTTAAATTGAATAACCATCAGTTTTAATTTTTCTATAAAGATTTCTTTTTTTTTAATAATACTCCAATAATTGTTGAAGTCTCTAACAAACTCTATACCATATTTAATGATTATAGCAAAATAAATAACATATTAATAAAATTTGTGAGGATTTCATCAAAATTATTTTGTAAAGTAAAATCCTTCTATAGGAATTTCATCTATACATAGAATACAAACATTTTTTGATTTGTGGAGTTTGTAAGTTCCATATAAATAACATCTCCACTTTCTATATTCCATAGAATATGTTTTGAAAATTTATGTTTTGGAATCCTCATATTTATAAAATCTGTTGCTATCTTTGGGCTCAAAATATTAATTATATTGTCCTTCCAAACATAATTCAATTAATTTGTTTTTTTTAGTAAAGATTTTTTTATATAATTTATTATCTAAGATATTTTATTAATTCTCTTTATTATAAATAACTCAAAATTATTTTCTAAAATAAATTTTGGGTTGATAAAATCTAAGGTTTTTAGGGATAAATCAATTTTATATTTTATTTTAATATTAATATTCTTGCTTTAGGTCATTAATTAGGTCTCGAATATATTGTAAATATTGTCCTGAAAAAAAATTATTTCAGATTTAATGGTATTTTTTGATAATAAACAAATTAAATCGTTTAGGTGGTATAATGTATTTTTATTTTATGTTTGATATTTTAAAAGTATTTTGATCAAGAGATATAGCTTCTATCTACCAATCTTCTTTAGTTAATTTTTTAAATTAAATAGTAGTATGTGGTGTTACTTTTATTACTTTACTTAAAATTTATTAACAAATTTAGGTATTACTTAAAGCATTACAAATTTATTAAAAAATAATTTCAAAAAAATTTTTTTTCTAAAATAGTTTAATTAATAACAACATTAAAAATTCTATCAAACTCTTGTTCAAATTCAAATTCTTAATATTCGTTTTTATATTTAAATTCGTCATAATTTTAATATTATTCATATAGTTTTTCATAGTCTATAATGCAAATTTATTTAGATTACCATTCTTTCTGAGACTAATTTTATCTATAATTTCTAGCTATGTATCTTTCTTTATTATATTTAAAACAAACAAATTTATTAGATTTCTAGGATTTATTATATTATAATTTATATTAATTTTAAATAGCTTCTAACTTCATGGGAGCTAGTTCATAAGTAGTCTTAGGAATCCATTTTTAATTATTTTATTATTATTAATTTAAAGGTTTATTGTTAAATCAGGGCTGACTTTAATTTAGTTAATAGTTATTTTGGTTTTTTAGTTTATTATACAGATAATTATTTTAATAAAGTTATTAATTTCTGGGATTGGATAATCTTGGTATTTTGAATTATATTATATTAGCTTTATTATCTTTATATAAAGCATTATCAAATTTAATAATAAAAAATTACATTTTTTTATAAATAAGTTTTTTATTAATAGTCTTCTATTTTATAACTTCTTGCTTTTATTATAGCTTAAAACCTTCTTTTGCATAATAAAATAGTTATTTATCATTGTAATCTGTTAGAGAAATATATTAATCAAATTCTTAGAAGTAGCTCCTTACTAATCCTTTTTATCAAAATTTATAAAATTTACAAAAAATTTTTTCTTACTTGTTCTTATATCTACAAATTTATCTAAAGAATTTGGTGAATATAATATAATTAATAAAAATTAAAATAATATCAAAGATTTTATAATAATATTAATAAAAAATACTTTTATTGTATTTTTTATAGTAGATATTATAGATATTAAAAGTAGTTTTTTTAAGAAAAAAAAATATATAACAAACTTTATATTTATTATTAAAGAAATCTTTAGATTAAAAATAGAAAATATTATTAAACTATCTAAGAAATTGATCAAATTTCACAGAAAATCTTTTAAATTTAATTAATTCTAGCAATTTAATATTATTACAAAAAGTACTCTATCAATTATTTTTATAATAAATAAATTTGTTATTATTATTAAAAATTAAAATATTATTATTAAAATTTTTATTAAAATTTTTTGGAAATTATTAACATTTTTTGCCTTTATTTTTAGGGGTAAATTTAAAATATATTTTATTTTTATATAATAATTCTAATTAACTTAATTTTAATAGTTTAAAATTTTTATTTTTATTTATAAGAATATATTTTTTAGTTATTATATAAGTTTTAATATAAGTATAGGTAGTTATTATAATTTATTTTAATATCTATATTATAATTTCTAGATTTCTTGAATATCTGGAATTATTTAGGAATGTAATATTTATAGGTTTTTTCTTAGATTTTTTTGTTAGTATAACTAGTTTTTTGTTAACTTAAATACTAGTATTAGTATATAATTTATTGTTTTTTTAAAAAATATTATTTTTTTTACTAGGTAAGCTTATGGTTAATTTTAATTTAGGTAAAAATGATACTTTTTTTAATTATTTTTTGAAATATTTATTAATTTAACTAATTTGATAGGCAATAAATTAGCTGGGATATGAGAATATATTGTGAAGGGGTGTGTAGTTTTTTTTGTTGTCTATTATTTTATATTCTGATATAATAAAATTTTTAGGATTAAATTCTGTTGTTGACATATATATGCTTTTTTGTTAGGTTTAAGTAAAATTAGTCAAAATATTATACTTTGGTTAAGTCTATCTAACCAAATATTAATTTTTTATTTTAAGATATTTGGGTTCTTAGAACTGGGAGTATGTATATCACAAAATATTAAAGAATGATATATAAAATATATAATAATAATAAAGATTATAATAAATTATAAGTTTATATTATATTTGAATTAATTAATAAAAAATAAAAACTATTTATTAGTTTTAATAATAATTTTATATATATAATAATGTTTTATATAAATGTTAGTACTTGTTTGTATGTATATATATGTATGTATGCTTGGTTATTTTATATGTATATATGTATATGTATACTTAGTTGTTTATATGTATGTGTGTGTATGTGTGCTTAGTTGCTTGTATGTATGTATATGTATGTATGTAAGTTATGTAGTGTATGGGGTTATGTAACAGGGGTTTGTAAGTAGAATAAAGAAATAGAATAGGTGTCATATAATAAACAAAGCTGAGAGTGACATAGTGCAAAACAGGGTGCAAGTATTTGTGCTGTCAAGACCATAAGGTCTGTGACAGATCCTATTATTCATAAATTGTGTTGTAGTGTTGAGGTTAAAAATCAAATGTGAGCTTTAATCAATAAAGTTAATAAAAAACATATCTTATTTTTTCTAATTTGACAAAAAAATTTTGTAGATAATATACAAAATATATAATATTACTATTTTATTAAACAAATTTAATAAATACTTATAAAAAACTAAAATTTATAATAAAATATTATTAATGATCTAATATAGATAAATCAAAAGTTATAAAAATATAAAAATAGTTTAATTAAAATTAATAATAAAATAACTAAATAACTATAAAAAAATAACTGATTTTAGGATTGTCAAGTGCTTTAAGTATTAAAATTATTTTTTAAAATTTTCCTCAAATAAGATTTTATAAATTTATTATTTAAAAAAGTATAATGCTAAAAGGAAGGTTGGATAGTTTTAAAAAATATTAGTTGGATTGAGGGATAATTATAGTAAATTAAAATTCTGGATATAATCAATATTTGGAATGTGTAGCCCCTATTATCATTATTTTTTGGTTAATTGGATAAGTTTTATTTGCAAATGATTTGTATTTAAAACAGTGGACAGTGGGTTTTCTAAAATTTTTGTCTCTAATAGCTTGATAGTAAGAGGGCTAATATATAAAGATTTTAATAAACTGTTTATTAAAATTATAATATAAAAAAAATTTAACTAGATTTATAATATGATAGTGGATAATAAAGAAATTAGGATATTTTGAATAAAAATAATTAATTAGGTAAAATACTTAAAAGGTTTAAATTTAAATAAGTTAATTACAACTAATATGTTATTTAAACAGAAATCAATTAAAAACAAAATCCTATTAATTTGTATTACTATAAGATTTATATTTAAAAAAACTAACAAAAACTTGAACCAATTAGGTAAAAATATAAAGTAATAATAGAAAAATTTTAAGCTAAATAAGTTCTTATACTAACCTTTAAAAACCCTTCAGATAATAGTAGTTTTTAATTATTATCTTAAATATTAATAAAAACCAATAATATACTACTAAAAAATTTATAATTTACTTAAGATAAAAAAATTAATCAAACATAAACTTATTTTTAATAGGAATATAAAAGATTAATTCTAATATTATAAAAGGATAACTTGATTTTGGAAAATGATTAAAAAATAAATTCATAAAAAAAAAAAATTATTTAAGAGTTATGTATTCTTCCTAAACATTTCAATATTAAAATATAAATTCTTAAATCAAGGTTAGGATAATTTGTTTGTTTATTTTATAATTGTTTTAAGTATTGATAAGTGTAGCTATTGGTTAAAAAAACTAAAAGATTATACTATTATTTTAGTAGGTTTGATATATTGTTTCCAATTAATACTATTGCGGGATTGTTTTGAATTTTTGGATGTCGAGTTTGAATAAAGGGTTGATTTAAAAAACAGAGCTGATTAGGTTGATTTTATAATAGAATATTTTTAATAATACAAATGATTGTAGTTAATAAACAATAATTTTATATTTGTCAACTTAATGCTGAACAATTTGGTTTATAGGATAAAAAGATCTGTTTTAATACCAGGCAAAGTTTACATGGACCCTGATACAAAAACTAAATTCAAATTTAAAAAACAATTAATAACACAAAATGGTTTAAAATACATAATAAAAAAATTCTTATAAAAAACAAAAGATTTGTTGTAAAAAGATTTATTTTTTTTAGAGAACAATAGCAATTGCTTTTTAATCAATATTTTAAACATTGATGATAATATAGCCTTAGGATTATAAATGACAAAAAATACTTTTTTAAACCTAGACAAAACAACAAAAACAATAATATACTTTGAACTAATACAAAACAACTTTTTGATAAATCTAAAAACCAAAAAATAAATGCTTAATTTTGAAACTAACATTAAAAACAATTTTCAATCAATATTCTAAAATTTGGATCTCAAACATTATTACAAATCAATAGGTAAGTTCTTAAAACAATTATTTGTTTTAATGTATATTATCAAAAAAATGTTAGTTAAGGGTTTGGAGATTGGTTGCTTGTGATACTAAAACAATAAATCAGTTGATAAAAACTTATTTGTAATAGAAGATAAAATAGTGATCATTAGGTAATATTATAAGAATTTTATTATAATAAACAAGCTAAAAATCATATCTAAAGTATTATCAAAAGTTATAAGCAATTTTATTATCTTTTATTTCCAGTATATATATTTATTTATCAATAATCTTATTATTATTTATAAAAATATAAAACCAAAAACGGATTATTTCTGGAAAACAAAAAAAAAAAATCCCTAAAGTACCAACTATATAATGTAAGTATTGGAAGAAGTTATTAAAATGTATTTAAATATAAAATTAACTTTACATTTTTATTGATATGTTGTTATAACTTAGAACCAAAATGTTGTCTATAAAGAACAATCAATTAGAAAATGATTCAAAAATTTCTTCCACAAAAATTCTATTTTGGAAAAAAAAAATAAAAATAAAAAAAAAGTTAGTGAGTATGACAATTTAAAAATCATATAAATAATTATAATCTTACAAACCAATCACAGCATATAATTAAAACTAAATCATTACAAATAAGCAGTTAATTTGACTGCCAGATTCATATCCAATTTCTTAAAATTATTCATGCAAATAAGCAAAAAATAACACCAGTTCTTAAACATCAGCAGAGAGGAAAATCTCATTAAAAATAAAAAATATTATCAACAGTAATACTCGATGGATTCATTAAACAACTGAAAACAAAGTATATAAAAATTCTGACAAGAGGGAATCATTAATATAATACTCAATCCATATTTCCAGGTATTGGCAAAAAAAAAGCTTTTATTGGGAGTAAAAAGCACCATTAACAGCAGTCTTTAATAAATCCGCTAAATAATCCAAAATAAGGTACATAAAAATATTGATGGGAGAAAACTATTAACAAAATGTTTAATTTAATTATATTATTAGTTTACAATTAAAAGCTAATAAAGTTTAAATCAAAAATATTATTCATCAAGCAATCTTAATCAGAACTTTAATCAGATTAAAAACCATTAACAATAATATTCATTCCCAAAAAAAAAATTGAGATCTTAAAAATATGGCTTACAGAGTGCTTAAAAAAAATTTCAACCATACAGACTTTAAATTTAAAAAATAATTGGAAAGAATATTATACATTCTCAACAGATAACCAGTAATAATCACTATCCTCCCTATAAAAAGTAGTAAAATTTTGCTCTAAATACTTTTAACAATAGTTAATGAATAAAATATGATAATAATAATAATTTCTTATATTAATTTAATTATTGATTTTATTAAATAATACTTAAAAACCAGACTAAAAATCAAATGCTAAATACCAACTTTATAGTTTTTATAGTGCGCAATTATATTGGTTATAACCAATCATGTTATAAAATATCTTACAAAAAATGAAATCTGCTATAACAAAACATTCCTTTAATACTTATCAATCCTAAAAGCTAATGGGCTGCTTAATCAGATTATAATCAATAAATATTATATAATAGTGATTAAAAATAGTTTGTAATTATTTATAAATCAAGTCTTCTATTTTACCTTTTTGGATATTCTACTCTTGTTTATAACAGCAATTTTACTATTTTGGATGGTTCGTAATTTTGAGGATATATCAGATTTTACTAAATAATTTATTTAATATGTCTGAAAGTAAAGCCTTAGGCTAAATATTAATATTATAATAATAAAATATTCTAATAATTAAATAATGACCACAGCAATCCAACTAACTAAAAAAACTTAAAAAAAACTTAAACCCAAATAAAAAATTGTTTTATATATTTAATAAAAAAATTAAATATTTATTATAATTAGTTTTCAGTTTTTAAATTATTAATAATATTATAGTAAAATAATTGATAAAAATAGGAAATAATATCAAAATTGTAGTTTAGTTCTATAATAATTCTAAAATTTAAAGATTATAACAGAAAGTATTTTCAATTAATACTCCAATCAACTAAATACCAGCTGCTCATAATTACAAAATTCCTGAATGGTAGCACAGGTAAAGATTATACTAAATTCTTAGTTAATAAATATAATAACTACTAGACCGTTAATATTTTATAATCTAAAATCACTACTACCAGCTCATTCAAAATAATCCAAATTAAAATCAAAACTATACAAACCAGTCTTGATCAAATACTAGATATGTTAGATTAGTTGAATAATAATTATATCACCTATTTGTTGACCAATAATAAAAAATATCAGAAACTAGGGTATAAATTTATCTAGTGCAACCAAATAAAAGGTTTTAAATTCAAAAAAATTGTTAATTTCAATTATTTAATTAAGTAGTTTAAAAATTAAGATTACTATTAGACTTATAATTTATTAGAAGAAATTTATAACAAAACTAAGAAAAAGAAGGATAACCAAAGTACATGTAAGTATAAATAATTGATCATTATAATAATTGTCTTTAATTATTTAAAAAATAGGTTTAATTTATAAATAAGAGTATTTATCAATATATCCAATTAAAGAAATTTCAATTATAAGGATTAATTAAGTAAAAAAAATAATAGATTATTATGTAATATTAAATTGACCAATACATTCATTTTTTTAAATCTTTTTTATACTACTTGTTCTGATATATATTTATAAGATTTTACAATCACAGGAATTATACAGAATAAATTTAAAAAAAATAAAAATTGATTGTTAAACCTTTATTTAATTATTATTATTATTTATTCTGATTATCTTAAATTTTATTTTAAATTTATCAAATTAAAAGTTCCTTTTTTTTTAATTTTTTGTTTTTGTTTTTTTAGGTGTGTTTTCTTTTTTTCTTTTTTTTTTTTTTTAAAAATTCTTTTTTATCAAGTTTAAGAGTTTAAACTTTGAATATAAATCTATCCTGAGTGTTTCAATTTATTTTACTAATCAAATACATTATACAGTAAAACAAAAATAATATCAAAAAAGAATATAAATAAAAGGATATGTGGAATTAATTAATTAAAACATAAATTAAATTTATAAAAAAATAAATTAAATAGTAATTTCCAGAGCATCACTACCAGTTACACCTAGAGGTGGCCCTCCATTTCTATCAAATCTCTTATCCAAATATTTATTTTTATTTAAATTCATATTTTCTAAACTTTTAATCAAATTTTTTTTATCTTTTTTTTTTTTCTTATTGTTATTTGCTACTGGTTTGGTTAGAGTAATTTTCCTATAGCCAGTTAAGTGATGAATACGACTACTAGAATCTATTAATAAATTTATGAACTAATTATTAAAACAGATTTGGTTATTATAAGAACAATTACCATACTTAAACCCCAAAAATTTTCAAACACAATATGTGGTAAATAAACCCTTTCCAAATTATACACAACCAATAAGAATTAGCAACAATTTTCCAAATTAATTAAAAAATAATTAAATAATACAAACAATCAACTATTTATTTAACAATAATCACACTTACAACAAGCTTTGATTTTGATACTTTAAATAGTTAAACCAAATTTGATATTTAACATAAACTTTTGCTGATGGATACATCAAAAAGTACTACTAGTATGAAAAACAAAAAGACCACCATTAAGAACACTATTATTATACACAAGTAAGCAATTTTCATCTCCATTATCAAATTTCTTCTAAAGTTAGAGAATACAAGTTAGTATTTAAATTATAAATTAATCAAATAAATTTTATAACAAAAATGATTTATTAAATTAACTAAATAATATAAAAATCTTAATAAGCAACTTTCCAAAAGCATTAATTTTTTCTTTACACTTATAACCATTACTTTTAAAACTAGATAGCTTTTAAATTTTATGGGTTGTCATAAGCACTGGAAGGTAAAATTAACAAGAGGGGTGGGAGAAGAAGGGATATAAATTGTTTAAAGTAAAATACATTAGAATAAAAGTTTGAAAAACAATCTAGAGGTATTTTTGATTTAAAAATTTTTTTAAATTTAAAACACAAAATAAGTAATACAGTAGAGATAATAAAAAGAAAGTGGTATTAAGAGATTAGGAAATAATTTTTTTTATAAGCTTATTAAGTATTATAAAAATTGGAAGATTCTTTTCAATTTTCTTCCACCAAATATGATGGAAGATACTTATAAAAAAAAGAAATTTTTTTACCAAATACAACAAACAATCATAAAAAAAAAAAGTTTTTATTCAAAGNAAAAAAAATAAAAAAAAAATATTTATCAAAATGTAAAAAATTAAAAGTATAAAGTTTTTGTAAAAAAAATATTAACTATAATATTATTAAATAAAAGAATTAAAAATAACAAATACTTTTACATCAAAAATAAAAAATAATAAAAGAAAATATAAATCATAGAAATGATATAGTGTAAAATAAGGTATAAATAATTATATTATTAAGACTGTAGGTTTATAATAATAATATATAATATAAATTATCTAACCGGTAGGTTTAAACGGTAGCACGCGTGGTACCGGTTTTGTGATTGGCCAACAGGTGCGTGCGGTGCCTGATCAGGTGGAGGGTTAAGTGACAAATACTCCAAGAAGACCGAAACTGGTAGCACATGTGGTACCGGTTTTCTGATTGGCTGAGAAGGCTATCTGGTTGTTAAAAACTTATTGTAAAGGGTACATGTTGAGGTCAAAAAATACCCTATTCAATTAACACAAATAAAAATTAAAAAAAAAATAAATTATCATCAAAACACTTACCTAGTATAAAAAAAAACAAAAAGGAAAAAAAAAAAAAAATTAAAAGGTAAAAAAATTATAGAAGAAAACGAAAGTGTATTTACATACAAATGTAAATAGCAATATTGTAAAAGCATTAATATCACTGTAGAACATAATTAATCAAATTTAACTGTATTTTTCTAAATTATTTTTATTAACTGTGAGATTTTAGTAGCAGAGCTGGCGAGGAGTATGACATACCTTTTTTAATTTAATAAATAAATTTAGCAAATAATATATAAATTTTGCGGTATAATTATCCTATTAAGCAGGCTAAATAAATATTTATAAAAAATTAAGATTCACAACAAAATACCTTTGATAATTTGACAAGAATGGATAAAAGAATATAGCAATTAAGAGACGGATGATCTTAAATAAATAATAAAACAGTTGGACAGTTATAAAAAAATAACCAGTTTTAGAATTGTTAAATGCTTCTAATATTAGGATTATATTTAAAAATTCTCCTCAAATAAGACTCTGCGCGTGCATCGAATAGAAAAATATAATATCAAAGAAATAAATAGGCGGTTTAAAAAAACAGATGCGGGACTAAATAGTAATAATAGTAAGATTAAATTTTAAATATAATTAATTTTTGGAATGTATAACTCTTATTATTATTATTTTTTTATCAACTATATAATATTTATTTGCAAGCAATTTATACTTATGATTGCAAATAATAGAATTTTTGGCTTTCTTACCTTTAATAAATTAATAGTAGAAGAGTTAATATATAATAAAATTAGCAAAATATTTACCAAAATTACAATATAAAAGGAAAAAAACAAAATACATATTATAAAAATAAATAATAGTGAAATCTAGACCCCTTAAATAAAAATAATTAATTAGATTAAATATTTGAAAAAACTAAATTTAAATAAATTGATCATTACCAATACTTTACTAAAAAAAAAATTGACTAAAAAAAAATTGCTATTACTTTACTCAATCATAAAAACTATATTTACCAAAACCAACATCAACTTAAGTTAATTAGGTAGGAATATAAGGTAATAATAAAAAAATCCTAAACTAAACAAATTCTCTTATTAACCTTTAAAAACATTTAAATTAACTAAAGTTTTCAATTATTATATCAAATATTAGCAAAAATTGATAATATACTACTAAAAAGTTTATAAATTACTTAAAATTAAAAAATACTCCAAACACAAGTTTATATTCAATACTGGAACTGAGGAATAATTCCAGTATATTAAAAAAATTGCTCAAAGCGGGGTGATAATCAAGGAACGATTCTATAAAAAGAAGGAACTGTTTGAAAATTACATTTTCTGTTTTAGTATCACTATACTGAAAAAAAAGTTTTTAAATAAAAATTAAAATAATTTGCTTATTTACTTCATAGTCATCTTAAATATCAACAAGCATAGCAACTGATTAAAAAAACCAAAGGATTACATAATCATTTTAACTGATTTAATATACTATTCTCAATTAATATTGTTTTATAATTACAGTAAAATATTGGATTTTAAGTTTAGATTGAATACTACCCTAGAAGAAATTAACCAAATCAACCACACAATAAGATATTTTTAAAAATACTGACAAATATAACTAATAAATAATAATTTCATATCTATCAGCCTAATGCTTAATAATTTTGCCTACAGGATGAAAAGGGCGGTTTTTGTATTAAAAAAAATTTAAGTCAAAGTGTATAAATATGGACCACCCCTAGTTTTGAACAACGCGTTTTCATAAAAACTCGCCTTCACGTGATCACACGTGTAATCTTATTCTTCCTTGTATAACTACAGTATTTAGCTAAACAAGCTAGTTTTTCATAAAATAAATTAGAGATAGCTAGCAAACACACATATAACAAAATAAATATAGCTGTGGTGATAAAAATTTTCAAAAATAGCCAATTATTGAAAACTACTGTTATTATTTATGTAATACTATGTTCTATCTTCTAAAACCAATTAGGTATTTAATAATTATATAATTTAACTTATAAAGGCTAGTAGCGGTTTTCTAAAGTATAAGAAAAAAGTTTTGTAAAATGGATTTTATGTTAAGAAACTTTTGGATATGCTTTTATGTATATCCAATTTTGGGCTATTATTATCAAGATTTTTGAAATATAAAGTAATAGTAATTTATTAAGTAAATGATGGATTAGTAATTTTTTAAATTGTTACTTATAAGTTAAGATTAAGTTTGGTTATTGTACTAACTGGGAGCAAGTTAATTGTATAAATCTAATGAATATAAATAAATTATTTGGTTTGTACAAGACTGTGTCTTGGATTCCCCTAGAGCAGCAATATAATACAGATAAGAGTGGTATAATAACTAAAATAGATATAAATTACTGGATCTGAGTTGTGGAAAACGAGCGCTCGTGTCAACCAATACTATATAAAAAAAATGTTAAGATTTGGCAATATATGTACTTGTGTTAAGCATTTGTGTTAATTATATAAAATTACTAAACCCAACTTAAAACAAGGGTAGGGTAAAGGTTGGGTTTAATATTTAGATTAATACTTAGACTAAGAATAAGTTAATAACATATATATATAAATTTCTGTTAAATAATTAAAACAAAGGTAAGTAGTAAGTTAGACTAAAAGTAAATAAACAAACTAAAAATAAACTAGCTAGACTAAAAATAAATAGCTAGACTAAGGGTAAGTAACTAGATCAAAAATAAATAACCAAACTGAGGGTAAACAGCTAGACTGAAAATAAATAGTTAAACTAAAGATGGGTAATTAGACTAAAGATAAATAATTAGACTAAAGGTAGGTAGTTAGACTGAAGGTGGGTAGTCAGAATTAGGATAAATAGCCAGACTAAGGGTAAGCAACCAGACTAAACTCAACCACAAACTTAATTATAAACTCAACTACAAATTTAACTATAATAAGAAAACATAATAAAAATCATTTGATGAGAGTAATTAAAAAAAGTAACTAATTATACTAAAAATTATCTAACCTCCAACTAAGAACTTAACTGTAACAAATAAGATTCTTAATTACAAATTAGTAATTAGTAGTAGAAATTAGATTAAAAGTAAATAAATTTTAAATTAAATTTACTTAACTTAAATCAGGCAATCAAATTAAGGGTGGGTAATCAAACTAATAACCAGTAAAAATAATTAAATAGGCCCAGAGTTATTTAATTTTTAATCAGAAATTTAACTATAGCAGGTAAGATTCCCTATTATAGATTAGTAACTAGTAAATAGTTTAATTTAAAAATAGGTAGTTAAACTAAAAGTTATTTAATTTTTAACCAAAATCTTAACTATAGCAAATAAAGATTTCAGTAGGAAATTACTAATTTAAAAGAAGAACTAAAATTAGATCTTAGGTAAAAACCAAGTCAAATTTAAATTAATAAATCTAATTTAGCAAAGTTACCTAACCTAAAATCAAAAATTTAATCATAATAAGCAAAATATTTAGTTACTAGTTTATAATCAGCAACAGATTTGCAGTAGTAAAAAATAATTAAATAATAATTCCAACTCTAATAATTAAGTACCAGGTTATTTTAAAATAATATTAATAATATTTAACCTATTTTTTTTATATATTTTTAGAGCTTGTATCCGGTCCGGTTCGCCCATGGGCACCGCCCAAAAACTGTGTTGTGGGTGCCCAAACAATTTTTTTTTTACACCGCCAAGCAACCGTTTACACCGGTTCTGGTACCCATAACCCACCAGTTTTTTTTTAGTTTTAAACACCCATTTCAGCGCCTAAACAATCAGGTTAACCAAATGGACAAATTTTTTACAAGTACCCGTTTACACAGACATATCAACACGACTAGAGTTTGATAATACCTCCATATATACGATATACACATATATAGTACGACATACACGTATATAATACAACATATACATATATAATACAACATATACGCATATACAACGAATACATATATAATACAACAAATACATATATAGTACAACATATACACATATACAATATATACATATATACAACATATACATATATACAACATATGCATATATACAACATATACAACGTATATATGGAAATATGTTCGGCTATATTTTCAACAAAACGTTTTCAAAAATATATAAAATCAAAAAAACCTTTCAAAATCCAAAATTTTTTTGAAAACTTTTGAATTTTTAGAAAAAAAATCAATGAATTTGTATTTTTCATTTGTAAACAGTTTAGCGCTTAA
>JAJTUB010000076.1:2366-60109 GCA_036971345.1 Dactylellina drechsleri
TTTTGGATTTTGAAAAGTTTTTTTGATTTTGTATTTTTTCAAAAACATTTTATCGAAAATATAGCCGAACACACCTCCATATATACAATATATACATATATACAACATATACACATATAGTACAACATATACGCATATAGTACAACATATACACATATAATACGATGTATATGCATATACGACGTACACATATATAGTACAACATATACGCATATACAACGTATACATATATAATACAACATATATACATATACAACGTACACATATATAATACAACGTATACGCATATACAATGTATACATATATAGTACAACATATACGCATATATGATGTATACGTATACATTGTATATATAGAAATGTGTTCGGCTATATTTTCAACAAAACATTTTTAAAAAAATACAAAATTAAAAAAACTTTTCAAAATCCAAAATTTTTTTGAAAACTTTTGAATTTTGGTCAAAAAATCAATCAATTCGTATTTTTCATCTATAAATGGTTTAGTGCTTAATTTTATTTAATTAAGTTTAATTTAAAAACTTGTTAAAAAAGCACTAGTCGTTTTAGCGTGTTTCAAGATCTCCCACACCTAATTTTAAATTATTTTTATAAAAAAATCGAAAAAATTATATTAAAAAAATTAAAATTATATAATAAAAATTTTGGTGATTATGTAATTTAATTTAAAACAGTTTCTTAGTAATGCGGTTTTTTATTATTGTCACAATTTTTAAACCCATACTTAGTTTTTTTTTTAAGAGAAAAACCAACCCATAAATAGTTTCAATTGTTTAAAAACTAATTTGTGGGTGGTTTTTATTGTCTAAAAACCGCCCCGTGGGTGGTTTTGACTATTTAAAAACCAACCCGTAGGTGGTTTCTACCATCTAAAAACCAACCTAACCTGCCCCATGTCGCACTCTAGTGAGGATTAAAATAATATCAGGGATTTTATGGTGTTGTTGGTAAAAAATATTTTTATCATATTTTTTATGGTAGGTGTTGTAGGTGTTAAAAGTAGTTTCTTTAAAAAAGAAAGATATATAACAAATTTTGTATTTATTATTAGGAAAATTTTTAAATTAAAAATAGAAAATATTACTAAATTATTTAAAAAATTAATTAAGTTTTACAAAAAATCCTTTAAATTTAATTAATTTTAGTAATTTAATATTATTGCAAAAAGTATTTTATCAATTATTTCTATAATAAATAAATTTGTTATTACTACTAGGAGTAAAGTTATTATTGCTAAAATCTTTATCAAAATCTTCTGAAGGTTATTAACATTTTTTGTTTTTATTTTTTGAAACAAATTTAGAATATATTTTATTTTTGTATAGTAATTTTAATTAGCTTAATCCTAATAATCCAAAATTTTTATTTTCATTTATAAAAATATATTCTTCAGCTACTGTATAAATTTTAGTATATATATAAATAATTATTATAATTTATTTTAATATTTGTATTACAACTTCTAGGTTTTTTGAGTATCTGGAATTATTTGTAAATGTAATATCTGTAGATTCTTTTTTAGATTTTTCTATTAATATAGTTAACTTTTCATTAATTTAAGTATTAATGTTGATATATAATTTATTATTTTTCCAAAAAATATTGTTTTCTTTGTTTGATAAGTTTATGATTAGTTTTAGTTTTAATAAAAATAATATTTCTCTTAATTGTTTTCAGGAGTATTTATTAGTTTAATTAATTTGATGGGCTATGGATCAATTAAGATATAAAAATACATTATAAAAAGATACGCAGTCTCCTTCATTATTTGTTATTTTATATTCTAATATAATAAAATTTTTAAAATCAAATTCTATTGTTAATATATATATGCTTTTCTGTCAAGTTTAAATAAGATTAATCAAAGTATTATACTTTAATCAAATCTATTTAATTAAATATTAATTTCTTACTCTAAGATACTTGGGTTCTTAGATTTGGAAATATATATATTACAAGATATTAAAAAATAATATAAAAAATATGTAATAATAATAAAGATTATAGTAAATTATAAGTCTATATTATATTTAAATTAATTGATAAAAAGTAAGAACTTTTTATTAGTCCTAATAATAGTTTTATATATAAAATGATACTTTATATAAATGTTAATGCTTATATGATTGTATATTAATGTTTGCATGCTTGCATTGTTTGTATATTTGTATCTTAGTGCTTGCATGCTTGTATGTACATGTATATGTATAAATCATGTGGTATATAAGTTATATAATAGGGGTTTGTGAATAGAATAGGTAAGCACAGGTATATAAGAAACGAGTGTCATGTAGGGAGTAAAATAAGTAGAGCTGGGAACGATGTAGCGTAGAATAAGGTACAAGTGGTTGTGCTGTCAAGACCATAGGTCTGTGACACCTATAAGTGGATTGTTCAGAATGAGTCCTAAAAAGATTGCAGAGTTTGTTTTATACTTAATATCTCAATTTCTGCTTTAGTATTTTCTTAGTCATAAAGATGATTTTATTGCCTTGAGTATTACTGAGCTGGAATTACCTTCATCCATGCTTGGCAAGCGGAGCGAACAATGTCCTCAACCTCCAGGCGGAAGTCTCCGAACTTAAATGCTAGTTCGCAGGGGTGGTCTTATCATTCTGAGTTTAGTTCATTTCTTTGCAAATAAGAATGGTAGAACTTACTTTCGTAGTTGCCGACAGCAGCTCTCCATATCAGGTTTGATTTAAGGGTTATCATCAAAATTGTCAGTTTTGTGAAACATCTCGAGCAACTTCGCACGGGGCTCTATCTCTCCCAATAATCTACTCGGAGAGTTATGATAGAGCGGTATCGGCTTCCCGGTTGGGAGATATGGCCGTTTACCCTGGCTTTTGATCGTATGAACGTTGTGAGCTTCCACAAAGTAGGCGGCATATTTACGCAATAAGTCCATCAGGTATATCGCACGGCCGTACGATCAGCAGCGGAAGCAGCGTCGTAGAGCTCGCCCTTGTTGTACTGCAAGAAAAATTTTATAATTCATGTCCAGAGCGCTATTGGGAAGCGGGACCAAATGAATTAACTCCTTTCAGTGTGTTTCCTACGCAGAATTGCTACAATGTGAATAGAAGCCATCCGAAGCGATAATATCAAGACAATTTAGTTCCTTTGTCAGAAATCCTTAGGATGCCAAATCACGACGGGCAGTCGCGGAAAGCCGCTCTTCCAAATTGAGGCCTGTGGAATAAAAGTAAGTTGGCAGAGGCATTTTCCAAGGGAATCTTGCTTTGAGAATAGAGTCTCCTCGATGCTGAAAAACCGACGCCAAAATCGCGCAGGGTTATTTTAGGGCCTAGCTTTGGCTGTTCTAGCCATTAGATGGCCGCATCGGCCGTTGTGAAGGGTTTATAATATATCATCAGGTTGCAATCTCAATCTATGCTATCATAATTACCAACCCAATCAAGGTAGTTTCAGAAAGGACTTGGTTTAACTAGATTATAATTTACATGTTAATTTAGCGTATACATGCATAGCATAAACCATTAGGGTTTCTGGGAGATATATACATATATCAAATGCTATATCTCGATTTCATCTCATACACAAGACTACTGCGATGTATTCTTAGGTGGCAGCAGCAGCAGTAATATCAATAGCTGGGACGGCTGGACTACTTTTAGCGTACTTGAAGTATTTGATGCCTGCTTTGACAAAATTGATTCCATCTGGCGTACTCATCCTCGCTCTAGCCGCTTCCTGCCTATCTGCCGGCAGTCTCGATACAACATGTTCAATCGCTGCTCAAACTTATGCATCGGTAGGTTCTTTGCCGGGAATAGAGTATTAGCTATTCTGCTGACAAACTGATTTTTTATCACGGAAGAAATTGAATGCCCTAATTGCTTACCATCCGTTTGCCGAGCTTGAATCATGGCCAATCCCGAAGTAGATGCCGGGTTGAGATTCATTGGGATCGCTGACACAAACGCCACCAAGAGGAGGATTGGTTGGAATCGCATTTGATTTACTTTTGAAATAATAGAGGAAGAAGGATCTTGGGTAGACCGTATGTATTTATTTTGCTTTGTGCTTGGTAGCTTAGAATTAGTACTAGAGCTAGAAGAGGGAAGAAGAACGGTATTAATAGACAGAAACGTAACCCAAAGTTGACAGGCACTTGACTTCAATCACTACCAAATGCACCGTATGTTAGATAATTTTATCGATGATCTCATGAACATCTCTCATCTAATCTCCGAATTAATATTCCATCTAGGTACCTTTTAGTATCATTGTCAAGCTTTGGGTCTCGATAATGATCTCATAAGCCAGGCAACGCAAGGAAATTTGATCAACGCAAGGGGAAATTTGTTGCGCGCATCCTTATTTAATCTTTAATTGGTTTCTTTCTTCTCAGATTATTCAGAAATTTCGATGTCTCTGCCAGACCGATGCAAGGGCTGACTGGTTTCCATCTTCGCAAATATCTTCTGAGAGAGGGCAAAATAGGCAGCATCGCTAGTGATGATTCGAGAACCTACTAGGAATGATGGGCGAACGTTCGTCACATGCAAATCGCCTCGCAACGATTGGACAGGAGTAAAGCTCCTCGCTTCTCTGATTGGCTGGTAATTGGCGCTATCATTGCAGAGTATTGCAAAATTCGAAACTAAAAATGATACGAAAACCTCTTTAATCCATCAAAGTTCTATCTTTATGGATAACTACACCCAATTTTGTGTGATATAGATATAGATTCTATGGAACTCATGGTTTCTGTAAATCTTGATACCTCTGCATCTTATCCCAAGATAAAATCTCTATGATAGAATATTATTGCATAGAAAAATTCAAACGAAGCCAACATGAATTCTACCAATAAGTTATTTAGCTTACCACACTCAATCGCTACATATTCAACCTCATACAAGACTTCAGTTATTATCAGTTCTATTACGAATAGTACTATGAAAAATAGCAAAATTTTAATTTAGATAATAGCGCGGATATTGAATGTTAGATAGAATATTTGTATCACAGACCTATGGTCTTGATACTTTAAATACCTGTACCTTGTCTTACGTTACTCTGTTCTCAGTTCTGCGCTGCCGCACTTAGACGCCTAGTATCTATATATACAAGTTTCACTACCCTGTTTTGAGCCCTGTGCCCGACTGAAAGGAGGGATTACACTTCTCCTCTCCTGGACTCCCTGCGAGCTCCGGCTGCATATGGTAAAATCAGCTGCTCTCACATAGTTATTTGTGATGCAATAAGGTCAACATAACAGCCAATAATCTATTACTAGTTGTAGTAACATGCCTTAATATAATACATTTATATATAACATAGTATATATATCAGCATTGCTAGTTAGTCTAGCTTTTCGGTTGGTATTATTTTGGTGTTAATAGGTGAGCAATGGAGATGGGTGTAGCCCATTAACATTACGGGGCTAGATGGCACTGACTGAAAAGCAGGTAGTCAATGGTGACATATATCCTTTAGTCAGTCGGCCGGAGAAAAATAAGTACAGTGAATATAATTCAGAGAGAGTTAAACCAGAAGCTGGGGCTGGTGACACCAAAGCTACACCCACCAGTGGAGCGAATATTTTTGTTGCTAGATGTATCTTGTCTACTACAAAAGCCGAATTACTTTACGCTTTGTGATGTGTTGCTTTCGCCTGAATCAGAAAAAGCTTGTGTTGACTAGGGAAACCAAGGCTGGTGAAGAGATATTTGAGATTGATTGGTCGCTTCTCGAATCAGAGCAGTCCCATTGGTTGATAAAATCTAGGTTGGTGTCAATCAGAAGAGCAATCACGGGAGACGATGGAGGAAGCTATCGCTGTTAGCGCTGGTGCTGGTGTTTCCTGCGCTGGATGAGAGCAATAGACTGATGAGCGCAATTTTATCAGAAGACAAAAAAGAAGTGCATTCAAATTTGTCGAGAAAGTGCATATGTGTAAAGAAGGCACAATGTGAAGAACTGAAATCAGAAGCAGAATCGGCATATAGTGCATTGCGCATGGTGCTCAGTGAAGTACAAGCGCTGTTGTGGATTAGAGAACGCGGATTCAAGAAAGAAGAACAGACCCTTGAAATAAGGCTAAGGTCCTTTTTTTCCATATTACCTCCATGTCCTTTTCACAAATTATCTCCTTGTTATGTTAAGGTCTTTTAGTATATTCTCTCTCTACAGCTGGAGATGCTGGGGGTGGTCCTCTAAGCAGGCTAACAAAGTGGCTAGGAGACCTTTACAGTAAATCGATATGCGGTTACGTTGTAGATGTGAAACCAGGAGCTGGAGGTGGGAGATGTGGTAGCTAGTCCGGTAAGACACCGCATGAAGTCTCACCATCACCAACCAAAACCACCAAAGGAGAATCTGACATAACATTTATAGTGTTCACTAGCTTAATAAATGAACTACGATATTTTAATGCATACCCAACGACGAAAATATAATCGAGACCCTTCCAAATTCCGCCATCATTACCGAGATCATTTTGATGACATCGTACAGCAAAGTGTCGACCAGGCTGCCCTCCGATAGTTTTCTCGCATGCCTGTAGCACCGCGTTACTCCTTCCTCCGGATGCATACCTCACCGTAACTGCCCCAGTTTCTAGCGCTTGCAGCCCATTCCTTTGCAGTGCTCTCAACATTTCACTAGTGGCGCTCGGTCCAATGTCATCCCACCACTCTTGCAATACAAGAAAATTGAATCCGAGGTTGGGACAGAAGGTGGTTGTGTACTGGTGTATCTGCATATACCGATTGTTCAAAGCGCAAAAAAATTAACCAATTACTTAATTAATAAAAGATAAATAATATAATCTGACACAAGTGGGGCATCATATCTAGCTTTCTCCGCACAAGCTAAAGGCTTCTTCCTTTGATTTTGACGTGCTCCTGCACATCCGCGCACACTTCAAGTGTGACGTGGAGAAGAAGGCTCTATACCCAGCTCCAGATATTCCGACCCAAGATTCACCCACATCTCGCCGAGCTTTTTTCCTGGTTATAACCCAATTTTCACAAAAAGGAATTGTAAAACTCGAACATGACGTTTGCGGGGTAACCAATTGAAAAAATTACTCCTGCACAAGACAGCTAAAAGGCTGAGTTGCAGGGTGATATCGCGCTAGCGATGAGCTCGCCAAATTATTGATATCATAATGTCTATCCCTGTAAAGAATATCGCGTCAAAACTGCATCAATCTCCGGGACAAAGTTTTCCAATTTCCCTGTCGAGGAAGCAGATTTTTTGAGCGATACGTTATGGAACCATGCCGGATGGTATGTATCGACGCAAAAGAGTCACCAAACTCTTGGTTCTGCGCTGTCATGCTGCTGTGTAACAACAAATTTGGACAAAAGCGAACTTGGCAAAAATAATATGCTCTGAAGGCGTTGGCCTGACCCCGAGCTAGATTTCCTCAAACTAAGGAAGGCAAACTCCAAGCACGGTTAGTGCGTTGGGATGCTTGTGGTCAACGCAACAAAACGCAACAGCGATGGCTGATAACGACAAGGAATTTCTCTAAAACTCAAGAGACGTGACATTCACTGTGCGCCATCCGCATTGAATTTAAAGCTGCCGCCAATATCATACCACCTTTGCATAACCAAATGTAACATATCAATATATTTTCTCAGCCGCGGGAATCTGCAAACCAACTGATAACTTGCATCCAACATCCTACCTTAATGTAGAATACTTGCCCCTCCATTGCTTTAGAGCAGCCGGCAAATCCTGATCCTTATTCTTGATAGAAACAAAATATCATACAGTATCTAACTACAACCAAGATTGACCACCCCTGTATCCATGTATAGGATATATTCAGTGGTTGAATTTAATAGAGACAATCACCAATCTCATGTTGTTATTCTATATATATATATATCCCCGGTGGAGTCTCAAATGTGCCTTTCGTTTGCATAAGGTCGATGAGAAAGAAGCTTTGAAGCTACTATAACTATTATCACTCTCGTACCTACGTAGTTACTGCTACGGTCAAGTCACCTATTGTTGCTCCGATATCCCATACCAGACTTTCTATCATGCGGTTCTCCCTCGCTATTGCACCCGCCCTCATCGGGTCTGCATTTGCTGCCCCGGGCGCTTCACCTTCGTCGGTTAGTACGGCTGTTGACCCGGGTGTGACATTCAGCGTCAATAAAGTCGTCACCACTCCAAGTAATCTCCCAGACCTGGATGTGGTATTCCTAATCGATAGTACCGGCAGCATGAGTGCAACCTTCCCGGGTATTAAGCCGAACCTGTTGAATGTCGTCAGTACCATATTGACTTCCCACGCGACCGCCAAGATGGCCGTGGCTACGTTCGGTGACATCGGTGACTCGGTCCCATTCCAGGTGAAGCAAGGCTGGACAAATGACATCAATCTCCTGGATACCGCGGTCAACGGCGTGCCTGCCTCCGGCGGTGGGGACACCCCGGAGGACTTTATCAGTGCACTTGACAAACTCGCTACTGGTGCCGTTACCTGGCGCCCCAACAGCGGCCGAGTCATTGTTCTTATCAGCGACGCGCCGAGCCACGACCCCAGTGGCGGACGAACTCTGAACCAAGCCATCATCGATCTAAATGCTCAGCGCATCCGTGTCATCGCCGTTAATGTTGGCGATATCGACTCCATTGGTCAGGCCAGCAGCCTGACCAGCGCCACCGGCGGCGTCGTCATTGGGTTCTCCGGAGAAGCTATCACTGCCGCAATTCTCAAAGTTCCCGTCACTGTGACTTCTAGCATTATTTCCTGCGATGAAGGTTTGACTGTTAACTTCAGCCCTGCGGTGGCCCGAGTGACGGTCGGCTCCGCTGCCGCGTTTGCAGAGTCAGTCGAAGTGGCCAGCAGCGCCACCCCAGGCAGCACTCTTCACTGTAATCTCCGCTTTCTTTTGGACGGCAAATCCGGCGGCAGCGCCTTCAATCAAGCCATTGTCGTGACGGTCAATCAAATCGGGAGCTGCTTCAAGTGTGATCCGAGCCCAGGCCGGAATTTGTGCGATCCCTCAACCGCCTGCGCCGCGACGCCATTCGGAACAATGTGTCTGACAAGACCTGGGTATAAGGCAGATGGGGCTGGCGACGGCGATACGAAGCTACAGTGGCGCTTGAATTGGCCCGTACCTGGGCAGGAACATCGTGTCGCTGTCAAACCGGGTACAGCGTCGAATACGCTATGCGATCCAAGCAATACAGGGCCGAATGTCTGTAGGGAGGTAAAGGTTGTTGATTGCTCGCATTCGGTCTTTGAAGATACGCAATACGGAAACGACCAGAAAGTCATCGTTGAGGAAGATTGCGTAGGTAGAAAAATGCAGAAACCTACAAGAATTGGTGTTCAGTGGTGAGCAGATGCAATATTAAAGCGATAGCCCAGATACTACTAGATATTGCAAGGAAAGCATTTACGACGGAAATATGCGGATATTTGTATGGATGGACGAAACTAAGAATTTTCAGGCTCATAGCGATGATATATAGTCATATTGTAGCTGTGTTAAATGGTCATATAAGTTAAAATTTCTCTGGTTCTATGACGCGTAAATAACAGTGCCCGGTTGAATAACAAACACCCATAGAGATTGATTTGCTGCCCTTTCTCCTTGGGGTATTTGATTACCTTTCGCCGATCGCAGACAATTAGATGTCCTCAGACACTGTGCCTGTTGTAGAATTGCCCGGAGCTAGAAGCATCTTCAGCCTCTGTATCGGCTTCCTATCCAACGATCGGATATGAAATCGAATTATTCACTAGTCATGTTGGCCTAGTTACTGTCAAATTTGATCACGTAAGAATATCATACTGTATTCAAACCTCTAGAAGCACGAATAGCTGCTAATTCCTCTTGGAGGAAGGCACCAAAATACATTAAACCTCCAACCTTCTCATCCGACCTGCCCTATCGCCGCAAACCCCGTCTGTCAAGCCTGTAAAACCCTTCGTTCGAGTCATTTCAGTATATCCCAATACGTTGGTTTTCGTAGAAAGTACTGTCTATACGATCCCAGCATCTCGACTCAATGACGCTAACAGCTAGTTCAGTGCCTGGTGGACCATAACAGGGATTGCAAGGATCGCAAACCAAGCTCAACTCGTGATCGGATCAACACAGCTCTATCCGGTCTAAGGGTAGTCTCCCTAACACTAGGTCACCGTATCAACTCTAATTTGTGTCTGTCTCTCTCACTGACAGCTCAGATGCTGGAACCATGCTTATTATCAATATTTCAAACCGACAGGTAATCTCTATTCTTAAACTTCGCCTGCTACAGGACCTGGACGCTTTAGGATTAACATTGATATATTCGGAGAATGCGGATAATACGATACACTCGCAGGTTTGGATCTTTCTCCATGATATATCTTATTTCTTGTGCATGGCGAACAGGGCGGGCTGGGAACTATTATAGTGTGCTAATCGCTGTTTGGCAGGCCGCGTCAAAACAGCCACAAAGTCATTGAACTACTTCAAAATTATATGTATTGATGCAACAAAAGATAGACTATATACAAGGAAAAGACCAGAATATACACAGATGAGGCGGCACACAGAAATGAAACAAACTTAAAACAAAGGCAGACTTTGTGCTACGAGCGTGGTACTCTCACTAACTCCCTTAGACTCAATTCTTGACCGCGTAGACGCTTGGATCCTGACACAGCATGAGATTGGGGATGATATCAAGCTTTTCATCCGCCCAAGCTTTCAGCGGTTTCAGCTGTTCGGTAAAGGGGCAGGCTGTTTGGCTTCTGACAAGAGGATCGTCACTCAGGCAGGCAAGAAAGAAAATATAGTCGCCTGTTCTGGGGTCCTTGATCTTCATCTTGCATGATATGTAACGCTGGAACTCTATCATCGGCTTTGTGAACACCTTTTTGTTTCCAATAACATATTTACCGTCTTCAGAGCTTGTGAGTGTAAAGTATTTTGCATTTTGTCGACTTTAATCTTCTTCATGATCTTCTTCTTCTCCTTTCGCAATCCCTTTTTTGTTTGGGTCTGACCGTTGAGCGTGAAAACAAAGTCTTTTTCCACATTCTGCTCAACCATCTCTTCGACCTCTTCTTCCACTTGGACCTTCTTGTGCGAAAAAGAAATCTCCGGTACAAGGCCGCCTAGCTTTTGTCTTTCGTGCTCGCCCCAGTATGCGTTTTGCTGCTGCAGCACTCTGGCGTTCGCCTCTTCCACCTTTTTAACTTGCTTTTCTCTCTCCGTCATTGGCTTCTTGTGATCTTTTTCTCCCGACTTTATCTGCATCTTCTTGGGTTTTTTGAACTCTCCGAACGACCCACAAACCTCACCACCCATCGGGAACATCTGATTGAGAGAATCCGGTTTCCAGGTCCCTGCCTCCGGGATGAGATCTTTGAGCACGCCTTTGCCCTTCAGGCCGGTGAACTTTACCTGGAAGCCGATGCTTGGGACTGATGAGATACCCCATTTGCCAGAGTTATCGTCTGCATTCATGTCCACGGGTTCATGCTGACGTTTTTCTACCGCTAGGGTGAATTGCTCGTTGGCAGAGATCTCCTTGACTTCTCGTCTGGCCTTCTTCGAGTTTGGAACCCTATTGTTCTTGTAATAGCCCTTACTGTTGTATCCGCCAGCGAGTTTGTATTCGAACTTTGGAAGTAGCAATTCCGCGACACTTTCAACGCCGCTATTGAAGATGTCAAGTGATATGGCGAACCCGTTGGACAATGCCAGTCCAGCGGTAGCCTCGACAATCGCTTTATCGAGATGAGGCTTTACGCTGACCTCAGGTCCCTTGATTGTCGAAGGGTCGAATCCTTTGAGATCAGCAAGGTCTAGGTGTATCTTGGTATCGATACTGGCTTTCAATGCGAGCCCCGCTGTAAGCTTTCCTGTAAGTTTCAGGGTCGCTACGGCCCCCATGTTGATCTTAGGGCCAAAATTTATTATGCCAAAGATGGTAAGCGGGGTACAAGGGATTTCCCATAAGCGGAAGGGCCATTCGTAGGGATCGCTTTTGAAATCGCGCTTCTTATCCGCTTCCACAGCGAGCACTACATCTAGTGCCGCATCGAACTTTGCGGCAGCTGTGACGGAAGCCTCCGTGACCCACCACCAGCTAGTTTGAAACCGAGCTGCGAGGTCAATATACCCGGAGACATAGCATTCCTGACAAGTAATCTTGTACCTTTGATCAATCTCGGCCTTTGGGGTAAGGTCGAAGAAAGGTACTGAAACATGGTAATGTTCTTCTTTTCTTTATCGTTGAAGTTGATATCGAAATGCATGTTGGGATTAAGGTCGACGCCGAATCTTTTCGAGAGGCCAGTTTTAGGTTTGTTTGTATAAATGCCTATATCCAGTTTGCCCATAACATCCCAAGCCATTGGGTATGCTTCTAACTTGGCGACCGTGCCTTCCGTCTTGACCGTTTGTACCTGGAAAGGTGTTGCTCTTTTGGTGTCTGGCGACTCCGGGCTAACTGTATCAATCACCAAGTAGAAGTAGTCTTTCGGGTCCCTCGGGTTCAGATCCCAAGCCTTTTGGGCGGATTCACAGGCGGATTTGGTCACGAAGTCCAGCGTGATCATGTAGTTTGATATCTTGCCCATGTCAGGTTTCCCACCTTTGACCAAGTCCTTGAAGCTGTCAAACTGGATGATAGGGTGCTGTTTCAGGTCCTCGGAAAACGGCTCTACCTTTATCTTGGCGAGATAATCTTTGAATTCCTCTTTCGTGAGGCCTTCGAGCCAGTCGTCTCGTTTACCTTTCTCTGAAAGTCATTTTTTATTAGCGGACTGGTTCTTCAATATCAAACCCTTGGTTACTTACTTTTAGGACTAGCCCTGAAGATCAGGGTGGTTTCATTCTGTAGTTTCAACCTCTCATGGTCGTCTGCTCTTTTGCGTAGATGAGGCGGATATATCTCTTCTTCTGACATGAGGCTCATCTCATGGTAGCCCTGAGGGATTCTCCATTCACCGTAGACGAGACAGTGGAATCTTGTCGTTGTATCACACAAAAGCTAAGCCTGTACAACCCTAGTCTCAGCATTAGAATATTCCCGAGCCTCTTCGATTGTGTTCCTAACTTGATTGGGAGCGTATCACCGGGCTGATGAGACTACTTGGAAACACTTAGCAGGTGCCGAGAGATTTCCGATGTTCCACCAAGTGAACGCGGACTGACTTGGAATCTAACCGATTACCGAAGGAAGGGGTCTTTTTAGAAGACTTGCCGAAATATCTTCTGTCACTGCCACAAGCTCCTGTCTGGGAGTGGTGTGGCTGTCGCAGCTTTCCGCCACAAATGCATCGTGTCTTTTTCCGGAATTAACATTGGCGCCACGACGCCTTTAGAGGCGGTTTGCAGCCGATGAATTTGTGTTGTTTGAGTGTGATTTTTGATGATAAATCTGTTACGCAATCAACAAATGCCGAACCGGACAAGGTTGCTTTCTAATAGAAAACTCAGCACCTCCCGTCCTCCTCTACAAGTTACATATCACAGTGAGTGGGATTTCAGTTTGGTGAGATATAGTTAGATTCGCATTCGGATTCAATTCTTGTTGAGCATAATTTGAGCATGTAAGCTTTCGGCTGAATTCGGTTTTCCTTCAATCTCTAAGATTCAACAAGCTCGAGAATTTCTAGATCTAAGTGACTTTCTCTTCCAAAATGTATAAATAGAAGACAAAGGTGCCTGAAGTTCGTGATTGCTCCCTGATATAACCACAGCAATCTCGATTCAACTATACCTTCAATACCAAACTACGCTTTTACCAAATCAGAGAATATGAAGGTCACCATCGGTCTTCTCGCGCTTCTTGGTGTTGCCAACGCAGCCCCAAAACCAGTATCAAATGCTGACCCGAGTCCGCTGATTCGTACATAGATCCAACTGCTGCGATCATCCTACTAATATCGGTGATTTTGCTCGTTTAGGAAAACGTTGTGCCGCGGGTACCGACCTATACAATTGGTGTACAAGTGCCTGCAACTACAATTGTCAAGTCCGATACCCATGCAGAAACCAACCGCCACCATATTTCTGCGGAGAGGCATACGGACGCTATCTTTCAACTTGTCTATCGTGCTGTACCTCCGGCGACTGTCGCACATGCCAGAACTGTGGCAACACGTATCCGAATCCTATGCCAGCCTAAAGAAACCTATCGGTGCTTTCCCTGGAAAATATCCGAAGCAGCGACAATTTTAATACCTCTCTATGGCAATATCGGATGTTCTCATCGCTGTTTTAATAGGAACGATTATCAAGCTTAGTTTAGTGTTATTGTATATATACAGCCCACATGGCAAATTCCAACAGCCTCTGAAAAATAACATGAACCATTCGCAACCCTAGAAGCACCAAGTCACCTCTAGACTGAAGAACCAAATATGCTATAATTACTATTTCCTCGACATTTCCTAATGGTCTCGATATGACCATGCCTCGTGCCCCAACCCAAGTGACAGACTCAAAGGCCTCACTTGTAACAAGGAATAAGGGCTTGTTGTGTAAGCTTTGGGTATCAGATCTGCGTAGAATATATCAATATCCCATATACTAGTATATAGAGACTCTATAGTGAAGTGGTATTTCATGCCCGATTCAGCTAGCCATGCAATGTTGTGGAATATGTCAATAGGAAAGCATGGATGCGGTATGGTACCTAGCGGCGTATGACGGGACACTGCTCTGACGCATCAACTACGCTGTTCTGGGTTCATAATATTTAGCTCCTTGTCATCATTGTCATAATTTTCGTGACTCGAGAACCATCTAATTACTGTACCTCAATAAGATTCTATTATCTGACTTTTTCAGTTCGCGGTAATGTCTACACCCCCCAGAAATACACATACTTAGAACGAAAGCCCTACAACACTAGCTATAAGTGTTGTGCTAGACCTCGCGCAGTCTCAGAAGCCAGACCGGAACAACACAGAGTTGTGCGCTTTCCAAAAATGAACATCTTGAAAGCATATGAGGAAGAAGACGAAAGGTATATAGGATTAATTTCTCCAGAAGCTTCAAAAGGTAGATATTTAGACTGCAATCGATCAGTCAAAATTCTTCCAAACGCTCCACGTGAGGATACATTTTCTGCCGAGGCCCCCGAAAACTGGCGTGACTCAATATCCCAGTCATCGGATCTCGAGAATTCCGCCCCTGTGGGCTTACCAAACATATTTATATATTTATGCGATTTCGAGGGGCTTTCTTTTCGAATGGTTTATCGGACATATAATATCTTAAGCTCTTACCCTTCTATGAAAAGACAGATGTTTTCCAATACCGTTAGATATCAGAGCAGTGGTATATCTACAAAATGTAGCAAATAGCTTAAAGTTGAAGCCAATAACAGCGGCGAGACTTGTAAAATCATCTCTTTCAAATTACGTAAAATCAGTAAGACTTTGAGATTCGATCGCCGAAATATATTAGAAGCGAAGAGAAATGAATGTAGGTTTTGCTATCTAAAATTAATCTAACCTATGTTTGTATGATTGATAGATTCCAAACCCGACATTTTTGCAACCAGTGTGGGATATTATAAAACTAGTTAACAAAAGAAGGTCTTCTTCAAAATAGGTCCACAATTCACCAAACTCTGCCCTATTATTCGTTCATTTTTGCGGGCTTCTCGCTAGGCTAAATGGATTTAATCGAAGATCCTTTGTAGCAGCATGACACCAGCCAACCTGTGCAAGCTTTCTGGGCACGGCTTTCCATGCTTGCGAATATATTATGTTTGGTTCTTTTTCAATCCAAGGTGGCGTATCAGCAGACAACCTGAATTAACAAGAATGGTCGGTAGCTAGCGAAGACGGAATTCGGGCCGTTGGGGTGTTTGTTGATAATTCTACGCGAATATGCGGGGTGAAAGTCCTAAGCCGGTATGTGAAGGCATGAAATGTTGTATATATGCGAGGAGAACCGAAGACATGAGCTATCGGGTATAAAAAGTCGCCTTTATTCTAGTACATTTCGAAACTACGATTGAATAATTTCTTGGTCTTCGGTAAATTTCCTACTCTCCAAACATTTCATAGGACGTTCTCCTCATTATTATAGAATCGAACAAGACAAAATTTCAACATCTCAATCTCATAAATGCGAAGGCTCTTATTCTTCTTCCTTTCTGGCAATGCCTCTAAGAGTCTTGGACACGCGGTGCCGTGTAAAGTAAGAGACGTAACCCAAAAATACACAGCCGCTAATTTAAATCGTGGTACTGGTCTTGTAATGAACCCTAGGGGCTCATTTAATGGACACTAGTCTTTATTATATGAATACAATCGTATAAACCGTTTGAATAGCAATCGGGTCCGTTTTTGCAGGCTTGGTCTCAAAGCTAACCATATACACCCAAAAATGATGCAAATTGTTTGCAATGGTTTGCATTACTAATCAACAACACCTAAATTAAGCGAACGAACCCATGTATGCCAATCAGAACAACGGCTTTTCTCCGGCAATAAGACATGTCGACACCATACGAAGCCCTGGTTGCGGCACACAAGCCTGCGCACGTACTGTGTCCACAATTAACTGGTTTCGTCCTTTGAAATCGGCGGTAGAGGCCGGACACTTGGCCATTGAAACGTTTCCCGATGAAAAATCGATCGTTTTAGTATCCCCGGCTCGTCTGAGGCGCTCTCAGGCTTTTACAAGAGACTCATCTTGGCTTCCCGCACTCCTGGCTCCAGTTTGTAACAAACTGCTTTTCCAATCCTCCTCCTTCCTTATATGGAGTCACACGCCTGGGAACAGGACTTAGTCCTCTAAGTATCTGTATCGCGTTCTAATTTTAAAGATGTTATCCTATAGCCACCAAATTTCAATTGCATACGTCCGATTCCTTCGATCAAATCTCTTCAAAATATTTATATTCCAATATCTAAGCTAAAGAAATTTACACCATTTTCAAAGGATCGTGCATTCGCCACTCGCAATACTTTATAAGATAAAGGAACTCAAGGAAGCTCATGACCCCACGCCTTAGTATACGGAGCACCGAACGCCTGATCGCAAGGAAACTGAACCAAATAATTTGATGCCACTTGCGACTGCACGTAAGAGTTACCGCTCGCATCATGAACCTCGAAATAGAACTGTCCGCCACCGTATCCGTCAGCATATTGAATTCGGAGAGGCAAATATGAACCCGCCGTGAGCGTAAAGCTAAAAGAAGCCTCAGCGCCGTTGTTGCTCAAATTATACTACGCCCTAGCATCGTAATTGTCCCTAGTCTAGGCGGTATAAGCCTTTTGCCCAGTCCAGAGGTAAGCTCCATCATTGACTAGGTACAAATGGAAGGTATAAGTCGAAGTTACAGGGGCATAGAAGAAACCTTGGTAGATTAAAGTGAGAGCGTATTGGTTTTACGTGACCGTTAGCCAGGCCGTAAGGATTACCGCAGCCACCATTGCAGCCTACAGCGTTGGTAGTAGTATTCGCGACGGGTGCGAGTGATTTGTAGTAATTTGGATCAAAGTTGACGAGGACTTGGTTTCCAGAGTTTAAGTAAATGCTCTGCCACAGGGCTACTTGGTGGCCCGTATTATTGCAAGATGTGTCCGGAAGCGGTCCCGGAGTGGTGTACACGATCACGGTTCGTGTACTGGATGGGTCCATAGGTGTCACTGTTGTGCGCGAGATGGTGGTTCCAGTCCAGGTACTGGTGATCGTTGTCGTTGGCGGTGGCGGTGTGGTGGTTGGCGGAGTGGTGATGGGCGTCACTGTTACAGTTGTGCCCGGCTCTGTGATGGTCACTGTAGCAGCCGCTCCAGGCTCCGTATAAGTTGTAGTTACTGTCACGATCTCTCCACTACCAGGTTCGGTGTACGTGGTAGTTATAGTGATAATCCCTCCACCGGGTTGGGTATACGTGGTAGTAATAGTCACAGTCCCTCCATTCCCGCCTTCAGTGATAGTTATAGTATTTCCAGGGTCCGTAACAGTGACTGTGCCTCCAGCTCCATCAGTCAAAGTCACTATCTCCGTGATAGTTTCGGTAATAGTGATGGTACTAGTGGCCGTGGTATTCCCGTTTCCTCCCGGCCAAGTTGGGCACGCACTCGTATAGACTGGAATTGTGATGGTGTCCGTAACATTACCACTACCATCTGATTCATTTGGACATACGCTTGTGACTGAATATTTGAATCGTCATAATCAGCCAATTACACTCAATCTCATCAGACTAATTTATAAATAAGCTTAAGATATATATACTTGTTACAGTGTCATCCCGTGGCTGAAGGATGTTGTCTTCGAAAGGGGCGGCTATAGCGAGAGAACTGACAAGAGCCAGCGGCCAGAGTATATTTTTAATAGATGGCTGGATATGCATATTTGCACACTTTATGCAAACTAGTTTTTAAAGAGCTTGGAATCTGGAATACTAGTAAATTCAGGAGAATATAAGGCTGTGGTCGAGTATTGAGATGAATAGTTGTTGCTGATGAAGGAAAAAGGGAATCTTGATAGCGGGAGGGAACATCTTATTTATGCACAAAACGATTTATTCTTTTCATGATCTGAAGTCCAGCGCCACGCTCTTGTAAGTACGTAAGTTGAGAACCTAAGTTATTGGTCATTGAAGCTTTAGCTTGAGAAATGTTTCGACTATACTTAGGTAAAGTAATATCCCGTCCTAGCAATGTAAAATTAGCCATATCAGCCATGTGGGCCGTGTCGAACTGCGAAAGGTGTTAACTCCGTAAAAATAGCCGGGAATTTCCACGGGGAAGGTTAATACGACAGAAAGTCTACTAAGGCTGTGCATATTCAGTGCGTATTATATAATTGAAGAGCATATTATATTGTTCTTCTATTCACAATATAGCGGACTGGCTAGGTTGTTAGCTCACAGCTCAGCGAAGTCCGCTAAGCGGCCCCCGTTAGAAAGCTGGAGCGAAGTTTTCTTCGCTTCACTCGACCCCCGCTAGAAATTTGGCGCGCAGCAAACTTAAGCACTTCTCCACTGATGATTTCCATATACAGTAATGGGAATGAAATCGATATCAGATTCGTGCTAAAGTGGATATCATATGAAGTATCGGTACTCCCGAGTCTCGTACGAAGAGGAGAAAATATTCATGCCCAAAAATTATGTCTCAACTAATATTCTTCAACAGAAACTGATTTTGAGAATTGAAAAATTGTGAGACAATGGAAAGTTAACATATGAACCCGAAGACGTATTTTGAATTTACAGAGCAGGGGAGCAATTGGCGTGGCGATACTTGGTATAATAGTTGTAAGTTTTTCTCCACAATTTTGCTTTACAACAGCTTCGCATGTTGCGATCTTGCTAAGACCCGAGCAAAAGTAGAAGATATGAACTTGATAACTTGGTGCTGTTGTATATCAGATCGCCGAGGCGCTTTTAACTTGTTGCTAAACAATGATTACCAGGTCTTTGGGATTTGAAGCGTGGAGTTTTACAATGCAAGACTGTCGAATAATGAACAAGCTTCATTTTTGAAGCTAGGTATTGATAATAGATATATAAGACTTGCTCGGACATTAACCAAAGTTATAATTCGTCCTTGCTTTGGGCAAGGGTGCGCTCCGATTGCCTAATATGAAAATAATACGCTAGACAAAGGAGGATAAGCCGATCGCCCCTACCTTTCCTCCCTTGGGGGCCGAATTTATCTCCGGCATAAAGGCTTCAGCTAATTCCATCCAATTGGTTATTGTTCATCCATTGTGTATACCGGATTCCTTTCAAGTGGCATTAAAATCGGCTTGCGGATCCCTTGCGAGTAATATGGGGCAAAAGGCAGTGGTAATATACCGCATCATTCACTTTCGACCATTTGTGGGTTCACACGGAAGCAGGTATATCCTGACCTTGATCAGAGAGAACGCAGCTTTGGCCAGGGCAAAACACCCGATCCATCTCGGTATGGACTCGAGGACATACTTAATATTAACCTCTCAATTGACCGAACGATGCATTTAAAGCGCTTTACCGGCACAGGCTACTGCGCCATTACATTAGAACCCGAACCTAGTATATAAATATAAAGTCATACTCGGCGCAAAGTTCAAAACGTTCTTGTTGATGGAACTCTTGCGGTGAGAATTCGCCCGAAATATGTTATCACCACTGTAAGTTGAGAAATAATGCGGTTCATCGGGGTCACCCTCAGATGCGAGCTGTTGCTAGCGCTATAGCGTTGCAACTGGCAACCAAATTGCGTTGGTTCCCGTTGTATAAAACTAATTAAGTACTGAGTCTATGCCCTGTGACACAAACCTCTCCCACTAAAGGGAGTATACTCTGATTGGTCTGGCTCCGAGATTGAGTATTTTTCACGCTTGTCCGATTTGCTTCATTACGTTTTGTTGACGGATTGATGTGGGCGCTGACATTTGAAACTCTCGCGAGCCAAACCGAACACTGCGTTGTTTGATGTTGGCTGTAGTTCTGGCTACGAGACATTTGAATCCTTCTCGAGTAGATTTGCCGTGCCGCTTTGATACAGCTTACTGGCAGTCGAGTCGCACACATGATCCAATTGAACCCAACTGGGCACGATTCTCGGCTCGTTTTGGGATTCCAGAAACCCAATGTCTTTATCAGAATGATACGATATTCGAGCAGCGGGATTATGTCAACGTCATCAGTATATCCTCGCGACGAGTCGTACGAAAATACTGGGAAGAGCCGGTCAACATTGAGAGCCCGTCCGTTAAAACCGCGAGAATAACAAATAACGATCGAAAAATCAGCCGTTTGGGCACTATTTGATGACTTGAGGTCCTGCTGGATCCTTTCGATCATCTTATTGATACAGGAAAAGTACTTAAGTCGCCATCCACACCCTTAGACATGCGAGAGCTGATAAATGAAAAAGATTCAAAGCACACTTTAGAAACAGGCGAAAATTGAAATGGCAACGGATTCCTTGCAATTGGGCAACACGAAACAACCTGGGTTTCTGCGACTCCCCGCAGAACTTGTTGACGATGTCATGCAGAACCTGGACCTCCCCAGCATCAAAAATTTACGTCTTTCATGCAAGGGCCTGACAGAAAAATCGCTTCAGCCGTTCTTGAAGCGATACATTGCGCATCAAGTCACCGACCTGAGCCAAGAAAGCCTTCATCGTCTTGTAGAGTTGGCTCAGCATCCTTTCTTTGGCAAGGTGGTACACAGCCTCATAATTGTGGCAGTCTTTTATGACCCGTCTATTGCGGAAGAGATGCTTAAAACCGGGACAAAAACTGTTCGGGAAAGCAGAGGAGTATTTCATAGCGTGTCACACCCAAAGTGTAGCGAGCAGGAACTGGCCGATGCACGAGCAGACGTGGACTGGCTACAAGCCAGGCAGGCTGAGCGAGATCAGGTTGGACATGAGGCCCTTGCTACGAACCTCTCTGAAGGGTTAACCGCCATCGGTTCTCTTCAGAGTATCGACCTTCGTGTATCTGTTGTCCAGGGGCGATCTCCTTCTGGCGATCATCGCCCTACTCGAGAGTGGATATCGATTTGGAAGGTGGCAGCCCAGATTTTCGATGTCGTGATGACGGCTATAGCCCGAAGCGAAGTCGACGTTGACTCGTTAATCATTTATCACAAAGCTGGGGGCGTTAGCGTACCCTCCTTCTCAATCCAATCTCTACTGCAGAGACTCGGCCCAGGAGGGTTTACAGAAGCTGGAAAACACATCAAAAGGCTTGCTCTCAATACCTCCACACGAGTACCTATTGATGCCGCTTCTTTTCGCGATGCTGCGGAACAACTTGAAGGTGCAGAACGTGCCTATCACGAAGTATTTGGCTCAGCTGTGGGACTTTACGCTAATGACTCTCCAGAAGCGCAAGCTGAAGAGAATTTCACTGGAGTCGCACACCTATTGAGTACCATGCCCAATCTCAAGGTACTTGATATTCACATGAGAAATTGTCTCCAGAACAGCGCCAATAAGCTCTACGAGAAAGTCTTCGGTATGATCACGCAGCAAACTCATTTCTCCGACCTGCAACAAGTATACTTGCGAGGGTTATCGATGACCGAAGAGCTACTCCTCGAGTTTTTGCGCAAGAATCCCCATCTACGAGAAATCCACCTGCGACGTGTGACCCTCAACAGTGGCGAGTGGTTACCAATCTTCCAGCATTTCGAGAAGATGCCGGCTCTTAACAAGTTATATCTTTCCGATTTGCACACTAAGACAACTTTCAATTTATATCCGGTAGATGAGTCACAGGGGTTGCCTCTATCCGACCCAGTAAATTGGCGGAATTGGGTCCCTTGTTTCGGTGGGCGATTAGTACACTCTAATGTATTCACGAGAGAGGACATCGAGAAAGGGTTGGTGTTCAGGGCAAGCCCAGACGGAAGAACTTTGGGATCTCCTCAGCAACATTATTGGTTCAATATGTCTTCAGAATTCCGGGCACCTCATTCTTTGTAACTTGAATTTGTAGCGCCAAGAATAGTATAAATATGTTTATAGTTTGCTAGTAGCTAATATCCAAAGTTCTAGTTATAGAATTCTCTGGCCAAAGTACAATGTAGTATATCTCATCATACACGTATATGGATGGAAATTTACACCCTAAAAAATATTAATTGTGCAATTCAAATCTCACGCATAAGTATAAATAGAGTTTTGACAAAATCAGCACGCGTTTTTCTAATATAATGCGTAGTTGACCTTATCCTTAGGTCTGTAGTTCTAGGTCTTCAAATGAAGCTTATTAGCCACTCTTCAAAGAATCTATCCACAATCGGCAATTTCCCAGAAGCACAAGATTTACAAACATATAAGAAAGTTTTACCAACAAATCTGACCAGGGCCAAGTTGTGCCTCTAGTTTTCCGCCGCATGTGTAGATCTTACCCATTATCAGCGGCGCCGAGATACGGGTGTACCTCTGATAAAAAGCTAAGACTCAAGTGGATCTGTCGAAAGAGTCCCAATTTTCTTCGTCTTTTAAGGTAGGAACAGCTCCATTCTTTCCTAACATTTCTACTGTTACTGTCTCACCCGTTGATATCGCATAGTTTAGACATAAATTTTGTGTATCCGGCGTTTTTGTCGCGATAAGTAGTCTAGCTAGGCTTGGGGCTAAAGCTTTCATATCTTTATGGTGGTGTGCTCGACAGCGTTGCCCCATTTGAATTAAAGCTTCTCCCACAGTACGTCCTTCGGTGCCTGCAGCTAGAGTATCAGCACCCCGATCGTACAAATATTCTGCCACCGCAAAATTGTGGTTAGAAACTGCTAGATGGAAAGCTGACTTTCCCTGACAGGTTGGATCTTGCTGCGCCAGGTAGCTACTTATCTCCTCTGGTGTCAGGATCCCTAGAACAGTCTCCAGCGTTTGAACTGAGGTTTGAACTGAGGGCCACTCAGCAGCAAGATGCGCCATAGTTCGGTCGTTAAGATTCTTCATTGTAATATAAGAATGATCGTCGCCATGTCTAGCAGCGTAAATTGGCAATAGTGCTTTTACAATTTCCCAGTTCTCAAAGTAAATCGTCCACATTAGCGCCGTCCACATTTCCTTATCTCTGATTGTAATGTCTCCGCCGTTTTCTAGTAGTAATTTGAACAGTGTGATCGCCGTATCCTGATCGCCGTCCTGGTAGTCCGAAACCAGCCTTATGAGAACTGTTTTGCCCTCGGTATCTTCATCATTGACATGGGGCCCGTATTGCGGGTCAAGTAATAGTTCGATACCTTTGTTACGGACGGCGACTGCTTCCGCTAGGGGTTGTCTGCTTCTAGAATTTTCAGCGTTCGGGTTCGCACCCGCGGCGAGAAGTTTTTTCGCGATTGAAACCTGATAAGTGGAAGCGTTATCTCCTTTGAAAAGCCAAATTGTATGCAGGGCAGTGCAGCCCAAATTATCAGCTAAATCCAGGTCAATTTTAGGCTCCGCCTTTTCCATAACAAGATCCACCAAAGACTCGTCGCCCATTATATAATCTTTTGCAAAGGACGTTCCCCTGAACTCAGCAAATCGTTGAAGTTTGCACCCCAATTAAGGAAGATCTTCAGAGTTTCAATCAGCTTCTTGACCTGTTCGTTATTCCGGTCAATAGGAGAACCTTGAATCTCGTTAAAGAGGGCAGTTAACGGGGTTTCATCGTCTTCATCCTTGACACTTAAGTCTCCTCCTTTCTTCAAGAAAATTTCGACGGCATTAGGGTGGCGGCAGATAGCTGGATAGTGAATCGGAGTTTTTTTAGTAGTTGTTAGTCGTTTTATATCAAATTCAACGCCCTCGTCTTCTAATAGAAATTCAAAAAACAGGGGTAGTCTCAAAAAACCAGCCATATGCGCGGGTGTGGTTTCGCCCATTGCGAGAAATTCGTCGAGAGAAACGTTCAATTTATATTGCGTGAACTGCGCGTCCCAACGTCGGAATATGTTAGGCTGGCTAAACTTCCGTAATAGGTCGTAGAGTTCCACCCATTTATCTCCATGTCGTTCGTCTTTGGCCCATAATTCTGCCACACGTCGCATGTGTTGCGGCCAATGGTGTATTTCACATCGCCACGGGCCTTTGTGGAATGTTTCTTCCATGGCTTTTTCTTCTTTCTTTTGGCTCCTAGTTTCGTCCTGTTCTGACTCAGTACGTCTAATATCGATATCGTTAGACGTTTCGTTGTTTTCCTGACGTTCATTTTCAAGCGACACGAGATGTAGCTCGGAATATTTGGTACCATCAGCCTCAACAGGTTCGACCGCGTCGTGATTCGGGTTTTTAATGACACTTTCTTCTGTTAGTAACACCTCATTTACTTGGTTTGTGCTTAGCTTCCGTTTATTTTCTATAATTCCAGATTGCCCTTGCTTCTCGCCGTGAGCACCGTTTTCGCCATCCTCGCTACCATCAGTTCGCGTTGGTGGATGCACCTCAACGGAACCTAATTCGCCGAGAACATTAGTCTGAACGTCTCCTCTCTGTTGTGTTTCGCTCTGCGCTTCCAACTCTGCCTTTTTGTCTCCGCTGGTTTCATTCTTTTCGAATTCCTGAGTCTTATTTTCGGTATAGTTTTCCAAAGGCTTTTCTTCAGGCGGAGGGGAGACTTTTGCTGGATAATAGGGCATATAGAGCTCATAAAATACGGGGTGCATCATGACTCGTACTATTTAGGGTCAGCGAAAGCTAGTAACATAAAAGCCCAAGGGAGCGTAGCCTACGTATGTAGATTAGAATGTCCAATTGTTCCTCCTTCTCGCTTTGGAAGTCGATAGATTCCCCTTGACCCTTAACGAATATTTCTAGTATAACTGTAAGTCTTTTGTTTCGCAGTAATAGTAGAGTTACTCACTTGGTATCGGGAGAGTTAACTTGAGTTCATCAATATTTTTATCCCAGGCGAACAACGACGCAATAGATTTTATTCCATAGTCTCGCTTCGCAGCCTTTCCGACTCTTTTTCAACCCAATCACGTACTGACTTATGAATAAGACCGATTGTCTGCTTGTTGTTCGCAAATTTGAAAAAGTCGCGACCGACTCCTTCGAGGTGATAAATAGTATCCGCGATCTCAGGGCTTCGCATAGCCCTTTCGATGGGGTTTTCTCCAAGGTATGTATTAGATCGATAAAACGACGGCCGCCGTTGGAGATCTTCCCTTTCTGTAGGGGGGTTTGAGATTTTCAGTTGCCCATCGTGACGGTTAACCAAGGTATCATCCTCGTCTTCCGTACCGGCTTCACTATGATCATCATAATCTTCGGGTCCATCTTCTCCAGCGCCAGTTTGATCTTCTTTGAGATATGTTTGTTTGAATTCTTCCGCTATCTCGACTGTACCCACATCTGTAGGACTCCATATGATCCTTTTTAGAGCAAGCGTTACCAACCTTCTCTCTGCTCCGGTCAGGGATTCCAGTTGACGCGAATATAATTCGTCCATACCATCGGGTAAATTCTTCAAACGCTCGGTTAAAGACATTGGCGATGGTTGGTCCAGGCTAGTAATGATCATGGCGCTATAAGTAAACATGCTATCTGACTTTTGCTGAATGCTGTTTGCCATATTGTTAATGTCTGAAAGGAGTCTTTTACTTTTCACCTCATTGCGCCGCCCGTCCTTTTTCGAATAGAACATTCTTGGGAGTCTTCGTTTCATAAGTTGCCGCAGAGACTCATCCAAGTACGCCTTCATGTCCTCAGAGTTTGTCTCCTTAGTTACCGTTAGAATCGTAGTATAACCATGATTGGCACAAAGGAAAGGATCAACGGTATCGCTCTCGAGATCCGCAGCGGGGTTGGTCTCGCTAGCTAGAGTTGACGTATCGGGCTGAGTGCGATCAAATATCATTTGGTTCTCTTCATCTTTAATAAATTGCGAATCTATGTTCAAATCTTCCCGACTCGACAGCAAGACCTTGAATGAAGCCTTCTTAGATCGTGCTAGGTTTACCAGATCGCTGATCAACCCCTCAGACTCGAAGTCCGTACACTCATCAACCCTATCAATCACAATATATATTATTTTACCGATCGCTTTGCCAATTGCCTCAATCTTGAGCAAATCTTTGTTGGATACCGTTGGTGGGCCTTCCTTTTCTTTGGCGTCATTTTCGTCGTCTTCGTCGCTTTCCCTTGAGAGGTACTCGAATCACCCTCTTTAATGAGGGACACGGCAGCAATGAACTTCTTCATCTCTTCTCGACTTCTTGCGTAATTTTCATTGAACATTTGGGTCAAAAGGCTTGAGTATGCTTTCGCAGGCGTGAAGAAAAAACACAAGACTGGGTATTCTTCACCATGTTTAAAGGGCTCAACGCTCTGTCGTATAGGTGCTTCGGTTTGTAGATGTGTCTCTTCTGAAGAAGGATTGCCTGATCCACTTTTCAAGCGCTGAACCGCCAGGGCCATCATTACCGACTTACCGAAGCCAGCTCGACCTTTTATATACATCAAATTAGGTGTCAACACAACTGACTTCTCAGATTGCTCCGGCTACCCCTTTTGGTTTTGCTTGCTTTCGGCGGAGGATGCTTGTTGAGCCTTCTCTTTCTCGGCTTTTAGATCTACTCGCTCCCATGCCTTATAGTGTCGTGTTTAAAGAGCCACTGGCAAAGATGTGAAGTTCCATATCTGAGCGGTTGCAAAGTGGCTTCTAATTGCTTCCGATGTATGTCGAGAGGCTTTAATTCTTTCCTATAAGTTTTAAATTTGTCGCGGACTTGCAATTCCGCTAATATGTTCTTCACATCTAAAGATAAATCATCAAGCTTTGTCGCAATATCTAAGCATTCATATTAGCGCTATTCTTGGCTCTGAACTATTCGCACTAACCTTTGAGAGCGGGAAAAAGTACGGTGCTGAGTTCTTCTCTATCTTTTTTGATATCTGTTCGAAAGTCAGTCTCTGAACAGTATTAAACTCGTCTCATAGCGGTCAAAGCCTACCATTCAACACATCCAGGACTCTTTCTTCAAATGCGAGCTCCGTTGACTGTCTAAGGGTCTTGTATTGAGTTACAACCTCCTCATACTTTTGATTCACCTTGCTGTCAAAAATTTCTTTAAAAAATCTCTCTATTATGATTTGAGAGTAGTTAGCGAAAAGTTGTGGCGATATCACCGAAACTCTGGATCCAAAAATCTTCCACTAAAAGGACTTGCTGATTTTTTATCTCTCAACTTCTTGTTCGCAACCCAGAAAAAATCGAGAATTTGACACAAAAGCTCTTGTATTGACTCTATAATCGCTTCTTCGGTTTCGTCATCTCCGGTCTTCGATTCATTCTTTTGGTGCCTAGTCTCGAAGAGACGACAATTGAGGATAATCGTGACGATATTCGCACAAGCCTCTGAAATTCGCCCACAATTCTCAATGTCGTTCGCGCCAAGCTACCGCCGCGCAACAATCATCAGTAGCCAAACATTGAAAATTAAAGTCTCAGTATCGATCTTACGTTGATGAGAAGGCTAATGGCGCTCCAGGCAATACTAATACTCTCAGGAGCGCATTGAAGGAGCGGATCGCCAATGTTCTTCACCACAACAAGTATTCCGAGCAACTTTCAAACGAATCTCGAAGATGTACTGTGGTCATATTGCCGATCTGCAGTAGTGTAAGGATCTTAAGTTGACTTATGGTATCCATAGCCATACACCACATTGGTGCCTTACAATTTTGAGAGAGTTGATCGATTAACCGGACAATAGCTGGATTAGATAGAGAGAGAATGAATACCATATATACAGAATAAGAAGAATAGGACGCATAACTAGAGAACAACGGAATGACAAGATCGGTGTATATGATGATAAAACTGTGACAATGAAACCGTGCGTGTGTATGTATACATTGTAACAAGATGGATGATAAGATGAACAGAGAACAGAAACATGCCGAAAGTCAGGAACAGGTATATATACGCATACAAGATGCCGCCATGCCCAAATGGGTTGACCGAACAAAATACAACAGATCCCCAGAACGCCATAGAATTAACAGAAGCAGAACGGATAACACTAAATCCAATAAGAGAACCATCTATCCTTTCTACAGTAGTTTTAAGTTTTTCACATTTAGAGATCGTTTTATCAATACGGTCGTTATTTTTCAAGAATCTATCGATAATTTCATCGTTGTTCGTGCCAGCGGAGGCGGTGCCTCCAAGCTTGACTCGGAATCGGTTCTTCGCTTCGTTCCAACATTTCGACCTTGTCGCCCGCTTCAACAACATCGCCTGTAATTCGTGTTGGGGTTTTGGGGAAAGGCTTGGAATATTTTCGACGGGTTCGAAACTTAACGGTTGAATTGAAGTTGTTATTGACAGTGCCGACATCTCGTTTGTACAAAACGCTCTTCGTTTAAAATGCAGTCCCGGCGTAAAAAAAATCCGCCAACGTTTGTGCTACTTATCGTATGGTAAGACGTCTCTCGTCAGCATCATGATCGCAAGGATCCAAGCGGAATAATCCGCGGCACGGGGTCTAAATTTTTGTTTGCTTCCGCACTGCAGGAATCGCGAATACCCCTCATTTTAAACCCCTGTCACGATGCCGGCAAGCATCCCAAGTCTGTTTTTCTTCGAAATAGCATCCGAGTTTATTAATCCTCACAACAACGATATCACGAGAAGGCCATCCTTCTCCGAAAACAGCAGTCTTAGAAATATTCTCAAGCAAAAATTTTGCATGCGCACCACCCAACTCAGAGTAACACGTTCAAACAACAGCCAACGGGCACCCCGAAAGAGGTCTATAGGAGGCAACCTGATCTAGGATAATTGCCGAGCAATATAATTCAAATTAATTACCTAGAGCGTCTCGGTGGGTCGCACAAAGGAAAGGGAGTGTTGATGTTAAGGTCGATAATATCGCGAGATATATTGATAGCATTGGAACTGCAACGGCTGAACGAAGCATGGACTGTAATAATAACTGCTGGCTCCGCGGCGAGTCTGGCAGCAAACTAGGTGTTGCAACCAAAATATTTGACTTCTGGGATCAAACTGTCGGCTTCAAAAGTCGCGTCAGTCGGCTCATTTTCCAACCCGAGGGGATTTGCTTCACTTTCTCCAAGCTGGGGCGTCTCACCATCTCTACGTAGAACCAAAAGCACAAAAACCAAATTATCAGTGATTACTTAAGTAAGTACTTGGTATTATTGTTATTGAATTTCAGCAACCCTTTTTAATAGTTTTCATATGCGTCGGTATACAGAAATTCAAAATCATGCACAATGTGTTGACTAGGAGATTAACTTGCGAAAGCCCTTGTACCTGCAGCATTTGACGTTCCTGAAACCACATTATATTTCTGTGTAGCCGCTCTCTAGCAATATCCGTTAGTACCGTTTATTTAATATTCCCTTTGATCGATTATTAAATACCTTGAAGAGTCTTCAGTATTAAAGCAAATCTATCAACCACAATTACATCAAGACCGGCTTCCGCTTGGGTCTACAGAAAGAGTCAATCAATGTCAAATCCGAAATAGCACTCAAGGCCTGGAGAGTTGAAATCTTTGGAGTAAATAGATAGATGTAATATCATACCTTAGCGTTTTCCGGTACGTTGTTCCCACCTCCATAGGAGCCGCAGACAAGTCCGTTGCTCTTGATGGTACCTACCAGCTTTGGACATGTGAGAATCGGATTGCAAACGGTAATGGTGCCGAGAAGATTCCATAGATGAAAGTAAACTCCACGAGTAAGATGTAAGACTGGATATTTACTCTGCTTGAGTGACGCGAGAATGCATATCTCTGGGCTGAAAGACGATACCACAATCTCTCTATCACTATCCTTTTCGAAAATCTTGTCCAATATACCGTCCACAAAAACATTCAGTTCAATTGCGAAGGGCACGAGCTGCCACATACGGCAACATTTTCGAACCCCCCCGGCGATCAAAACTCAATTCTCAAAAAACAACAATCTCAACACATAAAATTTTCCTATTTTATATATTTCTAATATAATTATAACGTACCTCACCTAGAAGCGGGACACACCTAGAAGTGGGACACTTACCCTAAGCGAGAAAACCACACCAAAGAAATCCAAAAACCACACCAAAAATCCATCACCAAACACATCAATCGACTATCAACTTCTATCAACAATAAAACCATCAAAAAAAATCATAAAATTATAAATTTAACAGCATGTAATCCAAAAAATCAAATTTGTTATATAGTACACATTTCGGTTGTATACTATTTGTGGTTATTTTTAAAATTGCTACTGAAAATAGGCAGTGTATACATGTATAGCACTAAACGCAACACGTGATTTATTAGTGCTGTGCTAATAAACTAATCAGTTTTTTTATATATATTGTTAAATACAATAGTTATAATATAATTTACAACATTTTTTACAATATATGACGCATGGTTGTGGTTGTGGATGTAACAGAAGTTGATGGTAGGTTAATGGTCGGTTAATGGTCTAGTGATGGATTTTTGGTGTGGTTTTTGGATTTCTTTGGTGTGGTTTTCTTGCTTAGGGTAAGTGTCCTATTTCTAGGTGTGTCCCGCTTCTAGGTGAGGTACGTTAATTATAATGCGATCTTGTAACAATATTTTTGATAAATATAAATTTTTTATAATAAATTTATATTTTAATGAACAGATTTTAATTAATGCTATTTAAATTTTTTTAATTTAATAATTTAATATTTTATTTAAAATAATTCCAAGTATTCTAATAATTAGAAGGCGTTTTTAAAAATAAAATATTAATTTAAAGAATGAAGGTTAAAAAAGCTCTAAAACTTATTAAACCTATTAAATCAAAATTCTTTTTTAAAATATTAAAAATAATGAAATCTTAATTTACTTTATTTGAGATTAAATTAAGAAAAATTTTTTAAATATTAAGATTTTAAAAATTCTACAAATTATTAAATAGCTTGACATTAACGTTAGTCACCTAGAAGCCGACCACACCTAGAAGCCGACCACTTTTTTAAGCAAGAAAACCACACCAAAAAAATCCAGAAACCACACCAAAAATCCATCACCAAACCACCAACCGACCATCAACCTACTATCAACTTCCATCACGTCCACAACCACAACCACACACTATAAACCATAAAAACCATCGTAATCCACATTATAATCACCGTACCTAGCAATATATCCAAAAAAACCGATCAATTTACCAGCACAGCACTAATAAATCACATGTTACATTTAGCGCTATACACGTATATACCACCTATTTTCAGTAGCGATTTTACAAACAACCACAAACAGTACACAACCGAAACGCGTACTATACAATAAACTTGATCTCTCCAATTGCATGCTGTTGGATTTATAATTTTACGATTTTTTTTGATGGTTTTATCGTTGATGGAAGTTGATAGAAGTTGATGGCCGGTTGACGCGTTTTTGATGTGGTCCCCCCTTTGATTTTTGATGTGGTTTTCTCGCTTAAAAAAGTGGTCGGTTTCTAGGTGTGGTCGGCTTCTAGGTGACTAACGTTATTATAAATGTTTTTTATTATATTTAATAGGTTTATAATATATATCTTAAAACTACTAAAAATAATAAAACTATTAAAGTTATTAAAATTTTTGATTATATTACAGAAGGCTTAACTTTAAGGATTATAGTAATTTTTAAAAATAGCCTTACTACTACATATATTAAAACCTATTTAAATAATTTTATTTTTAAAATATATATTTAAAATATTATTAAAATCTTAGATTTTAATAATATAACTTAAAAACTCTTTTAATAGCAAGTAGTTTGCAAAAAATTTAAAATCCCTAGATTTAATTATATTTAATTTTTAAATGCTTATAATAAAATTTTATAATATAATTTTGTTATTTATAGTATTATAAACACTTACTTTTATTATATGATCAGTTTTTTTGTAAATTATGATTGTTATATGTTTATTATAATATAAAAATTATATTTTATTATAGTAGTTAAAAAAAGGTACTCTATTTATATTTATATAAATATAAATAAAAAAATCTTTTTAATAACTAAATATTAAAATTAGTTTAAAAAAACAAAAAAAAAATAATACTTTAATATAAAAAATTATTATATTTATAGAGATAATATATATAATATAAAAATTAAAAGCTAATAAAGCTTTTTTCACAAAAATCAAATTAATTAATAGATCAAATTATTTTATACTTATAAAAAAAAAAAGTAATTTATATTAAAAAATTATTAAAATTTAAGGACTATGTAATATATATATATACCATTTTTACAAGTTACAATAAAAAAAACAAAATAAATTTAGAATAATTATAGGATTAAAAATTAACATAACTATCTATATTTATTAACTAAATAATTATTTTACTTGTATAAAAGTAATTAAAGTTTGTAATATATATAAAAATTAAATCCAAAACTTCTACAGGAGCTATAAACTTAAATAAAAAATTATGATTATAAAGAATATTTATATTTAGATATTAAGCAATTTTATTATAATATACTTATTAACTATAAACTCTTGGGTAAAATTAAAAACTATAAAATTATAGATAATATTTATTTATAAATTTATTTTCTATTATATAAGAAGTTTAAAGAATATAAAATCTAATATAATTACTTTTTCAATTTAATAATATTTATAGATATTAGCAATTAGATTAACTATAATTATCAAAAAAAATAAAAATTACATCAAGAAATTAAAAAAAAAAAAGAATTAAAACTATTAAATAATTACAAAAAGCACAACTAAGTTATACAAAAATTTAATAATAAATAAAAAAACAAAGAAACCAAAAGAAAGAATAATATACAAAATAAATACAATACAAAAGATAAACATAATAAAAAGTAATAATAAATTAAATACAAATATTTTTAAACTTAATTAAACTTATATAACACTCTTAAATAGTAGGAGAGCAAAAACAAAAAATACTATATTCTAAAATATAATTAAATTTATAAATTAGAAAATTTATATTTTAAATATTAGTATCTACTTAGTAATAAATTTAATTAAAAATATTTAAATATATCATTTTAACTTTTTTAAAATTTTTTATTTTTTTATATTTATTATTTACTATAGTATTATTATTTTCTTTATTATTATTAGTATAAAGGTTATTATCATCCTTTTTCTATAAAAGAATTATTATATAAATAATAGTTTTATTATTAGTCCTAAGGAACTTCACCCAATCAAAGAAAAATATAACTTTGCTTGTTAGTATAAAAAGAGGTATTAATTAAATAAATTTAACCATATCATCTTCTAAAAAATAATATTAAGACATAAAAAAAATAGGAGGTATAATACTTTTTCTTTAATTTAAGTAAACCAAAAAAATACTAATTATTCTAATACTTAAATAGTAAAAAGAAGCACAGGTAAAAAAAAAAACCACATTATTTATTTTACTAAGTATATCTTCAATAACTAATAACTTAGCCATGTAACTCCCGAGTTACTTATCCCTTTGTACTTTAGGAAGGCTAAAGGCTTTATTCACTAATACAACTTACTTTTTTTAAAAAATTGGGGTAACTGAAATAACAATATAAAAAAGAAAATAAGAGTAGGAATATTCCTTCAAAATATCCGTAAGCTCTTCTTTACTAATATTAAGATTATTATACATAAAGATTTAAAAATATTATTTTATTTTAATAATAATTGTAATATAGATTCTAGTTTTATAAAATATACCCACAATCTCAAAGGGTAATATTTTAAATTTATATTTTATTTAGCAAACCTAGACTAAATATTATATGAGTATTTTTTTATATTAATTATTAATGTTATCAATAAACTTATCCACTCAAAATAAGTAATAAAAGTTAAAATTATAAAAATTATTTTTATTAGTATATAAGAACTTAATATCATACCTAATCTCAACCTAAATATAAAAATCTAATTTCATATATAATTTTTTAATTATTATATTTTTAAACTTAATAATAAGCTTAAAAACAATCAAATTTTATCTATCAATACAAAATACAAAATTAGTGCTTTTTTTTGATTATACCTTTCTACTACTGCTATCTTTAGTATTTTTAATTTTTTACCAAATACAAATAAGATTTCTATAAAAATTATTAAAAATTTTATTAATTCCATACTTAGTTACATTAATAAAACACCTATCTTTTTAAAAATCCTTATAAACTTAATTACCTTTAAATTACAGGAGAGTTATCTCTTTATTAAAATTAAATTATACTATAGATATTAAAAAATTTAAAACTTCAAAATTTAGATAATTTTTTTACAAAACAAATTCTACTTAACAAAGCTTGTTAGTACAACCACAGTTAAAACAAAAAACTACCATTCTACTATTAAAGTTTTTAAAGCTTATTTTAGTAAAATAAAAAAAATATCAATAATAATATATATAATTAAAAAATTTAAAACTTTATAAAATTCAAAACTAACTTAGCAAGTTTATATACAAAAAATTTATAATAAAATTAATATAACCAATATCTATAACTATAAAAATTAAGGTTTTGAAAATTAGCAAATCTTTTTCCAAACTAACTAACTTTAAGATTATAATAACTCCCAATATCTTTTAAATATTTTTACTTATATTATTTATATTAACTATAAAATTTAAGATTACTATTTATATCACTATTATAAATTTTATTACTCCAAATTTCAAACTTATAAATATATAAATAATAATAAAAATTTATATATTTTTTAGTATTTTAAAGATAATATTTCTAATTATTACTAGAAAATTCACATCTTTATGTAAATTTTAATATTATTAATTTTCTGTACCACCTATAAAACTCGCACTATTTAGTAATTTTCAAAATTTTAAAATAATTTTAATATTAATTAAATTATCCAGCATCAGCAAAAAATCTGGTAGCCTGAGAGGATCTTTGATGGTGTTAAAAGGTTGCAAGAATTGTGTAAAAGATAGCCTCAAATATTCAAAAACTGGCACCCCATTAAAAGTCATTTTTACCAAATATATTTAAATCAATAGCGAAAAGAATTATTAAAAGTATAAAAGAAAATACTCAGAATTTTTAAAATATTTTTGAAAAAATTTAAAATCTATTAGATTTATATATGTATATATAATTTCAATTATTAATCTTTATATTCCTTCTTTTTTTTAAAAAAATTTTTTTGAACAACACTTTTTATTTTAATTTGGAAGCAAACACTAAAAATCCGCTATAGACCTCTTATAATCTCTTTATTACTTAATTAATTAAATAAGATATACATTCTTTAAAAAAAAACATTATTTTTATTATAAATTATTTATTAAATTAATCAATTTTACATTAAATACATAATTAAATTTAAATAAAAATATCTTTATTATAATCTTTTAGAAGACTATTATAGTCTTTTCTAATATTCTTACTATTAACAAATTTTTTTTAATTTTTTTAAATTTCTAAAAAAAAAGTATTAATTAATTATATTTTAATTTTTTTTAATTTTCTTAATTTAGTCTTTTATTAGTTTTTTAATATTTTTAATTTATTTTATTTAATTTTACTACTATTACTACTATTATTATTTTTTTAAGATTTAACTAAATTATTCTACTAATTAAAAGAAAATTAGAGTTTTAAAAAATCTGATAAAAGATAATATAAAAATAATATAATTATATTATTATTACATTTTTTTAAATTACTACCCATATATCATCAAATTACATTTTCAAAATGTTAGTTAAAATAATTCTTTTATATAAAAAGTAACCATTATTTTTTATCAATTTAATATAATTTTTTTCTAATTATAAACAAATTAAAACTATCCCATTATTTTTTATAGTTATAAAAGTGTCTAAATTTACCAAAATTATAATAATCTAATCTATATCCACATCATAAGATTTAACTATATTAAAACTATTTACTTTCAAACTTCTAAAATTTTCATACAAATAGTTTATATTATCTTAAACAAAAGTAAATCTAGTAATATCATTTAAATAAAATATTTAAATTCTAATATAAATTTTGAAAAAAAATGGAACTAGAGCTTTTGATAATTTTAAAATAATGGTAATAATGGAAAAATATTAATGATAAATTTACTAAAAATAACTATAAAAGTAAGTTAGTAGATTTTTAATATCTAATTATAAATTAATAAATACTTATTATTATTAATAGCCTTTTATAATTTCTTTTTATTTACTTTTTTCCTAGTTTTTTCAATTTTTGTTTTTTTTTATTTCATTTTTAATTAAAGACTCCTGAAGTCTCTTATAAGACCATTATCAAAATATATATATTCATTTAAAATAGTATATTCTAAAGCAATTTTTATATTTTTCTTATATTTTTTAAATATATTTTAAATAATTCTTTTTAAACTAATAAAAATAGATTTTATTAGATTATTATTAACTAACTTCAGACTTCTAATATTAATCTAATTATCTATAAAGATTATATTTTTAATAATACCAAAATAAATTGATTTTATAATTTTAAAAATAAATTTTTTTTTTTATTTAATATTAAAATCTTTTTAGCCAATTTACTCCTATTAACTATTAATATAATACAAAACATTATATTTATGGTTTAAAAAATTTGTAAAATCTATTATCTTATATCCATTATCTTTTTTCTTACTTGTACCTAAAGATCTGGTATTTTTATTTTTATTATTTTTACTATTTCTATTATTTTTTTTATTTTTTTTATTATCATTCAATACTAGATTTATAAAATCCGCCAGTTTTGTGACTTAATACATTAATTTTTTAACTTAAATAATTATTAAAAAATTAATAATAGCTTAATAATTATTATTTAAAATAAGATTTTTAAATCTAATCTAGTCTATACATATAAATTAACATCCCATAACAAATTTCCAGTATCTTATAAAAATTTATTTTTTAAATTTATTTTAGTAATTATTTCATTTTTTAACCTAAAATAAATATAGTTAAGATTATTTAAATTAAAATTAATAATAATTTTCATATCAACAACTTTACTATATCCTCCATCTAAATATAAACTATTAATAAATATTAAAAATCTTTTATAAAATTCTAATTCTTATTTTCCGATTCTTAAAAAAATTATTTTTCAATTATGTTGTTAACTCCAAAAATTCCTACAATTTTATTATTTTTTATAATTATAGTACTAATATTAATTTTTTTAATTAAAAAGCTGTTAACTGATTTCTAACATCTTATAATTTATTATTTCAAAATACTTATTAATTTTGTATTTTTTTCTTTTTGGTAGTGTAACTTTGTTACCATCATTATTATTATTATTATTATTATTATTATCATTATTTTTACTGCTATTTTTAGTTCTATTTTTAGCTCTATTTTTAACTTTATTTTTAACTTTATTTTTAATTTTATTTTTCATAATTTTTTTTCTTTTCTTTGTAATAGGTATTATTTTATACTTATTAATCAAAGTTTTTTTATAATTTAAAATAAGATTTTAGAAATTTGTTATTTATCTAATTTTTTATTAATAAGTTTCTTACTTATACCTTTATCAAATTTTTTTTTGCTATCTTTTTTACTTAGTAGTCCAGATAATCCTACTATTACTACTAATTTTCTAATATTTATTATTAAACTATTTAAATTTTTTAAATATTCTGGTCTTAGACTTTTACATCTAAAATTAATAAATATAAAAGTTGATTTAAAATCAGTAGAATCTTCAAATAAATCAAGGTTTTTAATTTTATCAAAATTTTCAATATCAAAATCGAATTCTAAATAATAACCAAAATGTATAGATATATTCAAAAGAATAATTAAAGAATTGGTAGTATTTTTAAAAAACTTGTTATTATCTTAAGACTATTTTGGAGTTATATTTTTAAAATATCTAAAATTAAGTATATACAGATTAGTAATATTAAAAGTTAAATTAAAAAAAAGAAAATCTACCTATCATTTAATATTTGATCAAGATTATGGTTTGTTATTTTATCAAAATTTTAATTTATTTCAAGTTTTTAATTTTGGAAATGGGTAGCCTCTAATAATCTGCTATTATACTCTATTCTGGTACTAGAGTAAAAATATCAAAAATAGTATTTTAAAATTGATAACTTGTTTAATATGTAAGTTATTAATAAGTATAGGACTTTTAGAGTCTATTTAAGGTTGGAGAGCTTTATAAGAACATTAAATATTAAATAAAAATAAAATAAAATAAAAACAATAACGGTAATAATAATAATAGAGAAAAGAGAAGATGATTGATAGTATTATAAATTAATATATATTATTATACAATCTATTATTAAGTTCACTTTTGGGTAATTACCTAAAATTAATAAAAACTTTCATCAGATTTTAGTAAGCTTAAATATATTCTTTAAATATTTTTTATTTTTATTTATTTTTATATTCAAATATTCTAAAACCGATTTATATGTTTTTAACATATTAAAAATTCTAGATTTATTTATTATTTAAAATGTATAGGAATAAGTGCCGACTTCTAGGAGTATAATTAGAAAATTTTAATTATTGTATCATGCTGCAGGATTAAACTAAATTAAGAAAGGATTGATTATTAAATAATTTACTTTTTCTTTTTATTAAACACCTTTTTAATCCAAAATTATTAAAAAATGTTCTAAGCTTAGAAAGAGTCTATATTGGATATTTAATATCTTTTAACTTTTATTATTTCTTAATTTTTTTTAAATTATTGAATATTATAATACTATTAATATATCTGCCTTAGGTTTTCTATATCATTTTTACTTAAAACTATATTCAAAAATTGGTTAATACAATGTACATAAAAAATGGTTTTATTATTAAAAATTTTAAACTATTATTAAAAGTAATATTTTAGACTCTAAATATTTAACCTTATATTTTAAAATTTAATCAATTTAACTAAAAAACTTATATAATTTTTTTTCTTCTTTCTTAAATTCTAAATATTTTTTGGAAGTTTGTATAGATATATATCTAAATACCAATACTACAATTGTGTTTGAAAATTTATTATCATAATTGATTAAAAATTTATTCTATTTGTTTACAAATTATATAAATTATAAATTGGTGAGGTGGTTGATACAGAATAAAGTATCAAAAACTAGGATTGATAATTTTTTTGATAATGGATTTTTAGAATTTTTTAATATATTTTTTTAATCTGTGCATATTTTTTGGAAATAAATCAAAAATATAGCCGGAGATTTAAATCTTAATTTTTAAACTTTAATTTATGATTAGGTAATTGAAGATTTAAAATTATAGGAATATTTTTATCATAATCTTATTAATTGTATAAATTACCTTCTTAGGTAGTTAGCATACACCAGCAATCTGGTATATGCATTAGTTAAAGAATATAATTTAGAAAACGAACGATTATATTCAGAATTACATACAGGTGATTAGTGGTGGAAAATATAAGTATATAATTTTAATTTTTTTATATTTCTACTTGAAACATGTTTTCTTACACATTGCATTGCATATCAAACACTGACTGTCTTTTAGTTAACATTACCAGAAAGTTTGATATTAATTTTTATTATTTATGTATTAGATACTATTTATTTGACTAATTTTTTTAATAATAAAAAATTATAACTGATTTATTTAATAATTAGTAATCTGTTTTCTAATATCTATAGTAAACTATTATTATTTATTTGGATTCTATTTGTATTTATACTAATACTACTGAAGAAAAAAGATTTTAATAATTATTAAAAATTAAAAGTTGATATTAATATTTAAAAAATTTTACTTAAATATTTTAATTATTAAATAAATAAAAGCTGGAATTAGATATTAAAGATTTTATAAAACTTGGTCTTAATTTAAAATATACTAATAACTTTATTTATTTATGTATACTTTAGTTATGTAGTTAAATCATAGATTATATGGAATACACTAATTTATTCAATATTAATATAAGATTTTGTTCTATTTATAAAATAAATATTCAGAGTTTTGGAGAGTATGCTCTAAAAATAGTAGATTATGACTATTATTTCTATAATAAATTAAAGTTTCAATTTTTAATAACCTTATCCTAATAAGTTTAAAAATTATTAATCAAAAAATTAAAGAGTAAAAGATTAAACCAAATTTTATTAAATTTTTGTTAAATTTTTGGAATTTTATTATATATATTTTTTAAATTAAATCTTTTATATAGTCTTTATTTTGGTACTTTGAAAAATATATTAGATTAGATTAATTAATTTATTTAATAATATAAATAATTTGATAGCTTTAACTAAGCTTAAGTTGGATTTTCAATATATTTTAGTTTCTTTTGTTTTAAAAAACTATTTTTACAAATTATATAATAGCAAGAGAAAGAGTTTTACATGGTTGGTAAAATTATTATTTATTATTTGATTACAATTTTTTAGAGTTTGTTAAAAACTGCTGAATATTAAAAATTTAATTAGGTTTTAATTTGTATTTGATATTTTATTAATTTTCATTTACTTGCGTAATATTATAATTATATTAACAAAATAATCGATTAATAGTTAAATTGATATTAGCAAAAATTTTACTAAATTAAATTAATTTTTTTATAATTTCAAAATTCTAGATTTTGTTAAAAGAAAATACAAAAATAGTAGCAGGTACTGTTAAATATTGAGAGTTGTATACAAGCCAAAAAAATAAGCTAATCATAAAAATATTAAAAATTACAATTAAAAAGAAAAAAAATTAATACTGAATATAAGCTTAAATTAGAAACTTTTAATTATTTTAATATAGTTAAAATATATTAACCTAGTTATTATAAAAGTATAATCTAATAATATAAATATTTTAAAAAGTAGTTAATAAATACTCTAAAACTTTAATATTATTTTTAAATTAAAAAAAGTTATTAAGGTTTAAATTGTATTAATTATAATATATAAATTATTATAAACTATTAATGGAGAATGATATTTGGAATATGAGAATTAAATCTAATGTTTTTTTTTAATAAACTTTAATATTCTAACTAGTTACAAACAACTTACTGAAATCTAATAAAAAACATATGTTTTAAATTGAAACAAAATTTTTTGAATCTGACAATTAATAATCTTATAATAGATCCTAACAATCTTTTTAATAAAAATAATAATAATAAATTGTTAGTTATTAAATATTTATACTTAAATAATAATATCTATATATTTTTAGATTTTGAGAATGAGATTTTAGTATAAGATATTAGAAATTTGATACTGGATGATAAATATATTTTTAGAAGTTTTTGATAATATCTAGAAAAATAATAATAAATTATAAAGAAAGTTATGGTTATTTATTACTTTAATGACTTGTATATAAAAATTTAAAAATTCTTAAAACTATATTATCTGGTTACAATTACTGGTAAGTATATATTAAATAGCTAAGATTTTAATAATTTTAATATTATAAAAATATTTTCTTGTCAACTATTTAATTAATTAGTAGTATTAATTAAAGATTTTCAAAATTTTGATATTGTTATAATCTATCAAATTTAATACACCAAACTGTTTTTATTTTATTATAAATTACTATATCAAGATTTTATCTTTTGTTAAAAAAAAAAATAATGGGGAGTTTTTAATAAACATTTACTAATTTATATAGAGCTGATTTTACATTTTAAAAATCATTACATTAATCAATTATTTGATATTATTATAATTACTGATTTTAATCTAAAAGATGGCAGATAATAAGCAAATTTTTATAATCTTATAACTACTACTTTCAAGATATTTTTTAATATAATTAACACTTTAAATTAATAAATTATTTTAATAAATAAAGTAATATTTTGCTTACATTTATTTTCATTAAATAATAAGAACTTTTTTATTAATATTTATATTAATTTATAAATATATAATACTCTTTATAATAATGGTAGTTTAGTATAAGATTATCAGTATTTATACACAACCTCATTTCATTTTGTTTTAATTTAAAGAATGTATGTGTATTATTTCCCCCTTTTTTTTTAAATAAAAAATTTTGTTTTTAAATAAATTATTAGAATTACTTTTTTTAGATTTTAGTAGTCTAATATTAGCTTCTTTTCCTCTATTTAATACTATTCTATTTTAAAATGGTTTTTATTTAAAAAACAAGATAAAATAATAATTAATAAAATCTTTTTAATTTTCCAAGACTAATAATATTTAATAAAAGATAAAAAAAAAAAATTAATTAATAAGTATAATTTGTATTTATTTAAAACTAAATCAATAAAATTATCTAATTATTAGAAAGTATATTAAAAGAATTTATATTAATTGTTGAATATTTGGTTTTTGATATTATTCTCTTATCAAACCAAAATGGCAATATTAACTCTAAAAACAAGATTAATATTAATCTTTTAAATTATAATTTTATTGAAAGTAAAATAAATAATATTTTTATTAATTTTGTTTTATTAGCTAATTAATCAGAATAATTAAGTTTTTTAACTCCAGGATTTTCAATATTTATTCCTTAATTTTTAAAATATACTTATAGTTTATTAATTTTTAATCTAAATCATAATTCGATTATTAATAATAGGCAAATTAAATAATAAATTAAAATCTTATTTTTAATTTTAAGATCATTTATTAGATATTTATTATTTATAATATTTTCCTCCTTTTTTTTAAAAAGGAATGTTTTAAGTATTAATATATTTAATCAAATTTAATTTAAAATATTTTATTTTTATTTTATATTTTGAAATAGAAATTAAATTTTGTTATAATTATTAAATACTATTAGATTTTTATAATCCAATACTAGCTATAAATAGTAAAATAATTGATAAAAAAATATAAAAGATATATTAACAAATAAGGAATTAATAGATTTTATATAAATAAAAAATAAAATATTTATTTAATAATTCTTTAGTAAGATCTGGCTAAATAATAATAAAATTTAATAATATGCTAAGTATCTATTGAAAACTGAGTTAATAGTTTTAATAATAAATTAAATAAATATCTTACTAAAATTATATATTATAATATTTTAATTATAAAGTTAGTTTTATTATTTTATTAATAATTATTACAGCTATTTACAAAAATCTATAAAGAATTTTGTATTAGATATATACAGTCTTACTAATTTTAATGTTAATATTTATTTTGCATACATTAAAAGGCTAATTAGTTTAGATTATTTGGATTTCTTAAAAAATAAAAATAAAATAAGCTTTTGATTTTCTTTAAATACTAAAAATTTTTTAATAAATTATAACTATAGGTTCTTTTTCTTTACCTAGTTATTTATAAAGTCTTGATTAATTAATATTAGAAATTTTTTAAGAGTATGAGAATAAAATATAATTTTTTAATTAATTTATTAAATACTTATATTTTTGTTTTTAATACAGTCTATTTTTGGGTAAATTTGAAAAATTAGGAAATTGATTAAAGGAATTAATAAATCAGTACTAAAATAGTTAGCATATATAATAAATTAGATATTTAAAGACTTATAATATACTTTACTAATTTAATTAGATATTTTTAATAATTTGTTAAAAAATTTTAAATAATAGTTAATAAAAATTCTTATTAATATTTATAAATATATAATATAATTTTATACCAAATTCCTAAAATCTACTTTTATTATTAAAAATATTTTTTAAAATATTTTTTTTATTAATAATAAAAAAGTAATTATACTTAAAAAACTAGTAAATTTATGATAAAGATCTGGAGAAAGATTAGGAATATTATATAAATAGTTTTTCTTTATATATTTATTAACTTTTGTATATAATATTTTAATGTAAAAAATTTTTTAATTGAATATTTTTATTTAAACTGTGTAAACCTGTATTTAGTTACTAAGAGTCTGACTGAGAATTACCATTATTAAAAAAATCCTTAAAATTATCTTAATTGATAACATCTAAGAGTTTATATTAAATTATAATATTATTAAAATTATTAATTAAATTAATATCACAGATGATTTTCCAATAATATAAAATCATTGAGGTTTTTGTAATATGGTTGCTCTCAAATACTCAGAGTCTTGTGGTAACTGCTGAGAATGTGGTACTCGCTAATCTTAAGAGATCTCCAGAGGACAAAAGTCCTCTGGATCCTCTGAGTCCTCAGAGGACTGGGAGGACAACACAATTTTTTGCTGATGAGCTCAAGAGCTTTACCAAAAAAGATTTTTATAATATATATTTAATAAATTTTTAAAATTTCAAAGCTTTCTTTTCTACTCTTGTTTCTTATACTCTTTTTTATTTTATATCTTTTACAAAACAATTCTCCTATATTTTAAAAGTATAAATTAATAGTAATTTAATTTTTTAATCTAATTATTCTCCTATATCTTATACTTATTGCAAATAAATTATTTATAATTTATTTTTTATATCTTTTATAATTTCTATATTTTTTATATTATTCACATTTTTTATATTATCTCTAGTCTTAAATTTTCCAAAATTTTTCTATATTTTCAAAATAAATCCACTTTTTTTAGATATAGTAAATTAATTTCTCATATTTCTTTATTATACTCTTACAATTCCATACCCTCAATTTTCTACATTTTTTTTAACAAATACCAAAGCTAAATAATAAAATATTAATATTAAAGTAAGTTATAAAGGTATAACACCCAACCTAACCACCATATATAATATAGTTATAATTATTAATAAATTTTATATAATAAACCAAATTATCTTCAGAATATATAATTAAAAAATTATTAAAAGCCATTTTATTTAATTTCTTAACAATTAACAACTTTTAAATACCCGGGCCTTAATACAACTAATAGGCATTACAATTATTTAATTTAATACCAACTTTATTTAAGTTAAATGTAGTATACTTCACAAACTCCTCTTATTTAAAAAGGAATAATAAGAAAAAGAATTTTACACTCACCTTCTTAAGCTTATCAAAATATAACTTCACAAAATTCCTAAAGACATATAATTTCTTGCTAACAAATTTGTACTTAATTAAGAAAATAAAAATATTATATTTATCACTAATAACATAATCAGAAGTTTTAATTAAAAGTATTATTACCAAAAAAACATCAATACCTTTCCTTGATATCTTTTTGGTTACTATCAAAATTTTATAGTTCTAATATTTTAATTAGATACAACAGCTTAACCCTAATATAAACATTTATACTACTTTCTAATTTATATAAATTCTGAATTTGTAATATATGTAAATAACCCTAAAGACATCAAAGCAACTATTAAAAAAATTTTTAAAAACACAACTAAAAAGAATAAAATTTATATACTTAATTATTATACTTAAAACTTACTAATAAGATAAATTAATAACTTTTTCCCATTTACAATTTTAAATATTTATAAAAATCAAACTAATCTCTATAATTATAAAATTCTTATTATTGAAAAAATCCCAAAAATACCCGATTTACTTAATCCTATTATTATTATAAATAAAATATTAATTAAAATAACTTAATAAATAAGTTTTGTAATTTAAAATAAAAATATAAACTTCATAACCTCAAAAAATTTACAAATACATAAAATAGATAAAGTTTTTAATATATAAAATACAAAAAAAAATTTTAATAATATTGTTACACCTGTGGCCCTGGGAGGTCACAGCAAGCTCACTCTGGCTTCTGTTTCTCAGTCCTATTGTTCAGGTCTGGATTCAGGGAAATATGCATATCACTTAAAAACAGTAGAACTGTTAAATAGAAAGTATAACAATAATAAAATGATAGTAAACTATAAGTCTATATTATATTTAAATTAATTAATAAAAAATAAGAACTATTTATCAATTTTAACAATAGTTTTATATACATAATAATACTTCATACAAATGTCAATAATTACATATATCACAAAATTGCTTATGCAACTTAAACGAGCATACAACATCCTAAGAATTACAAAATCACTTCTACCAAATTTACAATCATACAATATTATTATGTAACACATAAATATAGTAGTACAAAGATCTGAATAAAACAAACAAACACAGTACATAAATAGTCAATCTTTTCATAAGAAATACAATAAAACAAAATTAAGAACAATATAGCATAAAATACAGTACAGGTAATTCATACTATTAAAACCATAAATCTATAACATTATCTTCTTCTTTTAAAAAACAGATTTCATACAGAACTAATTTCTAAAAAATATCTATTTTTATAAGATATAAAGATCTATATAAAAATTATATTCTATATAATTAAAACTACTTTATAAAGTTAATATCTAATGTAGGTATATTTTTGATACAAATTATTGTTCTATATAAAACTTCTATCTATTATATAAAATAAGAATAATATAAATAAATAATATATAAAAAAATAGTAATCAAATCAAGTTAGCAGCTTAAATTTTAAACTTTAAAACATTTTTATAAAAAAACAATCAATATATATCTAAAATCAATTACAAATATTAATAAAATAAGTAAAATAAAATAAGTCTTTTTCTTATACTCAACAAAATCTTTATACCAATCATATTAAATATTTCAATATTCCAGTTTTTGTATCTTATAAATATTATATATGAAATGGTTATACTTATATAATCATGTTTGGTTATATTAATTATACTATCTATACTAGAAATAGTTAGAAAAATTATTTAATTAATTCTCATGAATTCATTTTTTTAATTAAAAATAAATTTTGCTAACATAATATAATAGATTGTTTAGATTAAAAACTAAACAAGAAAAAGAAAGAGTTGGAAGTTTTAAAAAAAGAACAAGCAGTTATTCAACAAGAGTAAATTTTTATTTAATAGAAAGTAACTAAGCTTCAAGCTAGAGTAATTTAGAAAAAAAAAAAATTAAAACAATTAAAATCAAAATATTACAAAACAATTATTCATAATAGCATACTTCATAAACAAAAATTAATTAAGAAAAAGAGGTTAGAAAAAGAAAATAAAACAGGAATTAAATAGGTTTCTAGAAATTTAAAAAAATTTAAAAAAAAATTATTAATATTAATTTTAGGAATTTTTAACTTTAACTATACTAATTTTTTATAATCTTAATTTAAAATTAGATTTTTTCTTAGTCTTCTATATCTTTGTTTTATAAGTAATAATATATTTTTCTAATTAAAATAAGTTTAAATAACTTTTAGGGGTATATTATCTTTTGAAATTTAAGAGTCATCTTAAGATTTATAAAGTAATAATTATTTAATAAAGTATTTATTTTCTTAATTAAGTCTATTTAAGATTTTCTTAAATTTATATTTTATATAATCTTTAAGTTTTAATTTTTTATTATTTAGATTTTTTTTTAAGCCTTCTAAAGCTAATTCTAGAAGTAAAATATGAAATAATTAATGAATGTATGTAGGTCCTAGAATTTCTAGTTCAAAAGTATTATTGCTAAATTTCTTTGTAATTATGAAGGGTCCATATTTTTAATAATTAAATTTTTTACTCTAATATTTTTTTTGTTTAATATATTTAGTAAACAGGTATATTTTATCTCCTTTTTTTAAAAGTAATGCTTTTATTCTCTTCTAATTATAATAATACAATATTTGTTTTGTTATAAATTAAAGGTCTTTTTAAAGATTTTCATAAAAATTTTTTATATTTCTAATGTATTTGTTTACTTAAGAAACTATTTCTTTAGATATTAAAAATAATAATATTATTGTTGGGTTCCATCCTCTAAATACTTTGTATAGGGTGTATTTCATAGTCGAGTGTTTGAATGTATTATATATAAATTTAAAATTAGGGAGTAGTTTAACTTAATTATTTTGTGTAATATTTAAAAAATTACGCAATTATATTTTAATTATTTAAATAATTTGTTTAGTTACTTTGTCTGTTTAGATGTATTCTTTACTAGTGATATTAATTTTAATTCTAATCTAATTTCTGATTGAATTCCAGAATTTACTAGAAAATAAGATATTTTTATCATAAATATATTTAACTTATAATCTATATTAACTAAATATTTGTTTATTGTAGACTTGTTCAAGTTTTTTTGTAAACCATTTAGCATTTTATGATTCTAAAATTACTATTTTACTAAATTTGTACATAATGACTAGTATTTCATTATATATAGTATTGGTAAAAGGGTCTTAAAATTTCAGCATTCCTTAAATAAAGTCATAAAAAATAACTTGAAATAATACTAACAATATATCATAAAATTAAAATTTATTGTAGAATAAATATTGGTTAAGTTTATTTTTGTAACATATATCACAAATCTTAATATACTATTCAATAGAGTGCGACATGGGTTGGTTTTAACCCAGAAACCAACAGGTTAGGTCGGTTTGAGAAGAGTCATAAGGAACCGCTAGATAGTTTGATATAAATCATAAAAAACCACTAGGTAGTTTGATATAAATCATAGGAAACCACTAAATAGTTTAATATAGGTTGTGGAAAACCACTAGGTAATTTTTCTAAAAATCAAAAACCGTTCAAAAACCAACAGTTCCCCGCTTATTGATAAGAATTATCAGATTATGTAATCAAATCACGTAATCACCAAAATTTTTATTATATAATTTTAATTAAAATTTAATAAAAAAAATTAAAAAATTAAATCGAATTTTTATTAATTTTTTATTAATTTAATTTTAATTTTTTTAATTTCATTTTTTCGATTTTTTTATGAAACCAATTTAAAATTAGGTGTGGGAGATCTTGAAACACGCTAAAACGACTAGTGCTTTTTTACCGAGTTTTTAAATTAAATTTAATTAAATAAAATTAAGCGCTAAACCATTTACAAACGAAAAATACGAATTAATTGATTTTTTTTTGAAAATTCAAGAGTTTAGAAAAAGTTTTTAAATTTTAAAAAGTTTTTTTGAAAACGTTTTGTCGAAAACATAGCCGAACACACCTCCATATATACGGCGTATATGTATACGTCGTACTATATACGCATACGTCGTATATGCGTATACGTCGTTGTCACAGACCTATGGTCTTGACAGCACAAATACCTGTACCTTGTTTTACGCTACATCGTTCCCAGTTCTACTTTGCTATATTAATGATATAATATATATTATATGTATGTTTGGTTTCTACCACTCTATTTAGAACCCTGTTATATGGTATTTATGTATTATATGACTTGCATGTATACACATATATATGAATATGCGAGTACTAAAATACAAATATGTGAATAATATGAATATACAAATACTAATATGTAATTATATAAACATTTAATATTTATATAAAATATTTTTATATATATAAAACTACCATTAAAATTAATAAATAATTCTTATTTTTCATCAATCAACTTAAATACAATATAGATTTATAGTTTATTATTATCTTATTATTGTTATACTTTTTATATAATAGTTTTACTATTCCTAGTAACACGCATACTTCCTTAAATCAAGATCTGAACAATAGGATTGAGAAACAAAAACCAAAGTAAACTTACTATAACCTCCCCAGGCCATAAATATAATATTTTAACTGATTTAACTTAGTTCAAATAGAAAATTTATATACATATCAAATTATTTTATACTTGAAAATATTTAAGAATATTTTTTTAAAAATATAAAATTAGGAGACGCCTTAGATCTAAAATCCATCAAAAACAAAAACAAAAAATACAATTATTTTTACAAAATATAAAAATAGCAATCAAACAAAAGAGCATATTTTGTTATATAAATATTAAAATATCAAAAACTTAATAAAGAATAAAGGTTAGTAATTATATTTTTTAAACTAACATTTAAAATTATTATAAAAAAAGCATATATTAATAATCAAGATTACATCTACACTTTTAATATAGAAATATAGATTATAAAAGAAATACTTAAAAAAAACTTAAAAAAAATTTAAGAAGAAGAAATATTAATATACAAAACACTAGTACACACAAAAAAACATATTAGAAATTTAAGTATAGTAATAAAAATTTTAGAATAAATAAAACAATAATTTAAGATAGTAATTATGGAATAACTACTAATATTACTAATGGACCCCTCTAGTCAAAACATTGAAAACCCTATAGAAATCCTAGAAAATGAAACTGTTGAAATGATTAATTTTATTAAAAACTTTAATAAGGTATTTAAATTAAAAAACTTAATTAAGTTTAGAAAATAATCTAAAAAATTTAATTAATTTCTCAATTAGTTTTTAATCTACTACTTCTTTAATGCAGATCGATTTCCTATAAATAAATATAAAATTTATTTTACAAAAATATATTTAAAAAAATTACTTCTTTATATTTTTGTAATTTACTTAAAAAAACAAAATAACTATAATAAGGAAAAATATAAAAGCAAAGAATTTGAATAAGTATACCTAGACATTTATAAGATACTCACTAATGCTAATTGCTTTATCACCTTTCTTTAACAGAAATATGGATATAAGAACAAAGAAGAAGAAGTATGATATAAAGTCGTCATTCTATGCCAAACCTATTTAATATAAAATTATTTTCAAAAACTTGATCATTATATCCTGCTTACAAGATATGATGATATATAATTTTTTGATTTTGCTAAAAAAGGATTTAAGCTAATAGTCTGTACTAAAATTATTAAAAAAAAATTTAGAACCCCAGACATAACCTACATAGAAATGCAGAACCTTGCTATACAAATAAACAATTTTATTTTTCAACAAAATTAATAAAAACCAAATCAACCCTGAAAGAACTATCAAGGAAACTGTTCTAATAATATATTAAGATAAAAAAAAACTGGACAATATTGTCCTCATAATAATCATCAAAACCATTGCCCCAGAAATGGTATTTACCAAAGATATGAATCCATTTTAATGGATCTCAACATTACCAATTATTGATAATATAAAAATTTACCAAAATCTAATGTAATTATCTATTATAATTATAACAGATTAGGATATTTTACTAAAAACTGCTGATAACCAAAAAAGGATTAACCCAAATATATCCAATTCGCCCAATCAAAAGTCTCAGAAAAACAATAAAAACAATGTAAAAAACTGGTACAATAGATTTGTATTATCTAGAATGCTTCAATACCAGAATTGTTAATTCTATCGTATGAAATAATTATCCCTTTTTAAAGAAATGAATTTGTGGTGTATTCAACACCTGAAGAAGAGTTTTAAATATTGTAAGAAGTTATATAATAAGAAAATGATGAAGATATTGATGATATTATGTTTGATGTTCTAATATATATCCTAAGTAAAGATTTAGAATTAGTTATTTGTGAATTTATATTTCTATTTTATGATTTTATAGTATATGAATATTATTGGATATGGAACCATTTTGTGCTGGGAAGATATTTTAGATATTGATGAAATTTAAATGGAGAATTATGGTAATTTTATGCTGTACTCGTCCTAGGACGACTAGCTAGAAAAATATGTTTTAGAATTATTCTTAAAACTATTCTCCTTAAATTATGAGTTTATTTATGAAGACTCTATCAAAAACTAAGAGTAATATATGATAAAATTGATGTTAGATTTGGAAATAAGTATTTATACAAAAGAAGGAATTGTTAAAATTAATTGACTATTTTAAACAATTTAGGAGGAACTGGATATAAAAATCCATCTAATCTATTATGGCTAACTTTCATTGATAACTGTGTTCAAAATTATGGAACTTATTGATGTCGACTCTATAAAACCAACAATATCTATAAATCACAAAACTTATGTAATATATATTTAAACAAAATTTCTATGGAAGGATACTATTTTGTAAAAAAATTATAAAAAAGTTATTATGAACTTTATTAATAAATCACTTATTTTGCTATAATAAATCTATATAGAGTAGAATTAGCATAAGACTTCGTAATTTTTTATTTTGAAAAAAAAGTATTTTGTTTTAGAATTTTATGAGATATGGTTTTTATTAGATTATGTTTTCTGGTGTTTAAAATATACTACATAATTTATTTATAAAAAAAGAGCCACTATATTACTTACAAAGGATGACTTTTTACTTGTATTAACTGTGTATAAAAATAAACCAATATTATTGAAGAATTATATTAAACCAAAGTTATACCCAAAAAAAAAAATTGTTTTTAATGTTTACAATAATTCATAATAAAAAGACTTTAATAAATCCATATCTACGAATATTATACAACAATTCCACCACCTACTAGAACTTTAAACTAATTTAACCTCAAAATTTAAAACAATTTAAAAAATCTAGCCCTAATTTTATTAAAAAAGGATTTGATAAATAATTAAATTTAATTAACAATAAATATTTTAATATTAATACCATTATTAATGGAATTTTTGCTAATATATTTATAAATAGTGATACAAAAACTTTTTACATCTCAACCAATTATATTATTTAAAAACATTTTCTAATATGATTTAAAAGTACTTACTATAATATCACTACTTTTGGAGGAAACACTTTAGGAACTGTTTATTACGAAATTATTGTAATTATCCTTATCAACAGACATTATGAAGAACGAACAATTGATGTTCTTGATTTTTAGAAAAATGATTTAATTTTAGGTTTTGACTGGTTATAGGAATATGACCTTATTATTAGTTGGAAAAATAAGATTCTTGACTTTATTTGTTGTGACTGTCGACGATTCTGTCCAAATAATGATCACAAAACAAAAAAAAAAAAAATACATCTACGATTTATAGAGTATTTTTTTAACAAAGAAATTTATTATTGATCCCGAAATAAATTTAACACCTTTAAATGCATATGGCTTAAGGCTAAAGATGTCTGCAAAACTGTTAAAGAAATTGTTAAAAATACCGTTAAAATTCCCAAATAAATTTTTAAATGGATTAAGACTTTTGAAAAATTATTTGACAAAGAAGCCCTACCAGAACTCAATAAATTCACTTACAAAATACTAATTCAAGAAAGTGTTATTTTTAAATTTATGCTTGTTTATACTTATATACAGGAAAAGCTTAAAATACTCCAAGAATACTTTAAAGAAAACTTATGCAAAGAATATATTCAACCATTTTAATCTCTAGTCGGACACCCCATACTATTTGTATTTTAAAAAAACGGAAAATTATGAATATGTATAGACTATTGAAGTCTCAATGCTATCACTATTAAAAACCGGACAGGATTATTTTGAATAAATAAATCACTAAATCAACTATAAAGAGTTAAGAGATTTACCAAAATAAATATAATAATCGGATATTATAATCTTAAAATTACACCTAAAAATATTTGGAAAATAGTTTTTAGATGTTGATATGGATTATTTAAATATATAGTCATGCCTATAAAATTGACTAATGCATTAGTATTGTTCCAAACCTTTATGAATCACGTTTTTAAAGATTATATTGATAAAATATGTGTTGTCTATCTTGATGATATACTAATATATAGTCACAATCTGGAAGAACATAAGAAACATATTATCCTTATTCTTGAAGTATTTGATAAATATAATTTTAAGGTTTAACTCAAAAAAACGGAATTCGAAGTTACTGAATGTGAATTTTTAGGAGTTATTATAATAATTAACGGAATTAAAATGGATTTTAAGAAGGTATAAGTTATTTAAGAATGGCTATAATTAAAAACAATTAAGGATGTTTAATTTTTTTTAAAACTATGTAACTATTATTGATGTTTTATTAAACAGTATAGTTATATGTTAGCCGCTTTGACTGAGTTTACCAAGATAGGAGCCAAATTTGACATGATTTTTAGCCAAATCAATACTTTTAATATGTTAAAATAATCATTTCTTTTAATACCTATATTTTAATTTTATGACTTAAAATTATTTATTAAAATCGAAATTGATGTTTTGGATGCTGTATTAGGTGTATGTTTATGTTAATTATATTTTAATAATAAATAGCATCCTATTGCTTATTTATTTTATAAATTCGATGTCATGGAACTTAGATATTTAATTTATGATAAAGAACTTATAACAATTGTATAAGTCTATAAGGTATAAAAAGTATATCTACAAGTTAAAGAACTTTTTACTATATATTCTAATTATAAGAATCTTACCTTTTTTTTTACCACTAAAGAATTTAGTAGATGACAAGTCTGCTAGTAGGAAACATTTAGCAAATATAACATAAGGATTGTATACTGCAAAGGTAAAGAAAATTTAAGAGTAAATGCAATCAACAGAAAATTTAATTTAATGTTAGAAATACAACCAAATAAAGGAGTAATTTTAAAGGGAAAATTATTCGAAAATATTATTATTAATAGAATTCTTAACGTTATCTTTCATACACTAAATAATTAGTTTATTTAGGAACTAAAAAACAGTTATTGATAACATCCAATAGCTATTTGAATCTTTTCAAACAACCCAAATATTTTAGAATATTTTACTATTAAACATAGAATTATTCTTTTTAAAAATCTCTATTATATTTTTACTAAAAATTTTTAGCAAAAACTTATCAAATAATATTATGATATATTAGCCCATGGATATTTAAAAGTTAAATGAATTTAGGAACTCCTAACCAAAAAATACTTTTAATTATAAATGTGATAATACATCAAACAATATATCAAAACCTATAATATATATTACAGAAATAAATCTAGCCAACATTTACCTTACAATAAACTTCAACCTCATAATACACCATCAGCACCATTTCAAGTCATCTCTTATAACTTCATTCAAAAAATACCAAAATCTCAAGACCCCCTCACCAACACCATATATAACAAAATACTAATCATTATATATAAGTTTAACAAAGTAACAATCCTAGAACCATAAAACACTAAATAATCTACAAAAGAATTTAAACAAATTTACAATAAACAAATATTCAATCAATATAAATTACAAATTAAACACATCTATAACAAAAACACCTTATTCTCTAACAAATTTTGGAATTTAATCAGAAATCAAACCAAAACTAAAATTAATATCACTAACAAAAAACACACCCAAACAAATAAAACAACCAAACAAATCATTTAAATAATAGAAATATAATTACACAATTTCTTAAATATTGTATAAAATAATTAAATTAAACTACTTTCTAATTTTGAATTTACATATAATACGTCCAAATATTTGACTACAAAATATACTTTATACAAAATATTTAGAGGATAGAATCCAACAACAATATTATTGTTTTTAATACCAAAAAAAACAGTTCCTTAGGTAGACAAATATGTTAAAAAAATGAAAAATTTTTATAAAAATTTTTAAAAAGATCTCCAGTTTATGATAAAACAAATATCACATTATTACAATCAAAAAAAAACAAAAGTATTATTTTTGAAAAAAGGAGATAAAACATACTTGTTTGTTAAATATATTAAATGAAAAGGATGCTAAAATAAAAAACTTGACTATCAAAAGTATGGATTTTTTATAATTATGAAAAAATTTAGTAATAATACTTTTGAACTTAAAATTTTAGGACTTACACACATTCATTGATCATTTCATATCTTATTTTTAGAACCAGCTCTAGAAAGCCTAAAAAAAGACCCCAATAATAAAAAACTAAAACTCAAAGATTATATGGAATATAAATTTAAAAAAATCTTAAATGGATTTAATCCAAAAAATAAATATTTCATTAAATGGTTACTACTTTATAGACCATAAGATGATTTTTAGATCCCAGAAAATAACATACCCCCAGAAATCATCCAAACCTACCTTAATTAGAAAACTACATCACAACCTACAAAATGAGGATGTGGAAGACCAAAGAAGAATTTAATTTCAAAACTAAAATTACAAAAACTCGGTATAATCAAAATCAAAAAATCTTGAAACCAACACCAATAACTCTCTTCTAAACTTTTTGATTTTTTTAAAAAATTGTTCCACCTCTGCTTAACTCTTTTTTGCTTTAGTATCCAAGGATTCCCCTTCATAAACCATTACCTCCAAATATTTCTGCTTAACCTAACGAAGTTCTTTTCTCTTACAATTGATTTTTACTTAAAACTCAGTAGTCTTCTGTTACACCGCAGCTTATTCCTCCTCCAAATCCTCCAATTCCTTCTCCCATTCATCTAATTAATGATTTAGTTGCTTGATTAAAAAAGGAAATTAACAAAATCCACCCTAACCACCCAAGAAAGACCTACAGGAATCAGCAACACAGCCCCTCCAACCATTTCTAATACAAATCACACAATTTTTATAACCAAACATAATAACACACAAATGGTTATTCCTCACACAATACTCACAAAAATTAAAAACCAGAATTCCAAATTTTTTAATACAATCAGCTTACAAATTCTGATGTTGATGAAAAAACATTTTATTTCTTTTATTTACACATTCTACCAGCATTTATACTTATTTTCAGAAAAAGTGTTAATTATTCTCTTACAAAAATATTTTAAAGTTTAAGTTTTAAACTACCACCTTGATTTAATCACTATCCTTTTATACGCTCTCACTTATATTATCATTTCACCCCACATACTCAGACAAACAGAAATTCTATACAAAATGATAATTTGCACCAAAAATATCCTACACAAACACTAACTCTATAAAGTAGCATTGCCTACATAAAATCTAATTTCTACATAAACCTCCAATCTACCCCAGCATTAAGTTTACACAGAACCCATTACTATACAAACATTAATTTTTGAAAAAAAAAAATAATGTTACAGATTTATAGTCTTAACAGCATAAATACCTATACCTTGTTTTATGCTACATCATTTCCAGTTCTACTTTACCACATTAACAATATAACACATATTACATACATGTTTGGTTTCTACCACTCTATTTAAAACCCTATCATACAACATCTATGTATCACATAACTTGCACACATACACGCATATGCGAATATGTGAGTATTAAGATGTGAGTATGTGAATAATACAAATATACAAACACCAACATGCAATCATACAAACATTTAATATTTATATAAAACATCCTTATGTATATAAGACTACCATTAAGATTGATGAATAATTCTTATTCTTCATCAGTCAACTCAAATACAATATAGACTTATAGTTTACTATTATTTTATTGTTGTTACACTTTTTATATAACAGTTCTACTGTTCCTAGTGATATGCATACTTCCCTGAATCAAGACCTGAACAATAGGACTGAGAAACAGAAGCCAGAGTGAGCTTGCTGTGACCTCCCCGGGCCACAGGTGTAACAGTCGTACTATATACGTATACGTCGTATATGCGTATACGTCGTACTATATACGTATTCGTCGTATATGCGTATACGTCGTACTATAT
>JAJTUB010000076.1:60889-81687 GCA_036971345.1 Dactylellina drechsleri
CCCAACCGGCTGGTTTCTGGGTTAAAACCAACCCATGTCGCACTCTACAATTACTATAAGTTCTTTATCATAAATTAAATATCTAAGTTCTATAGCGTCAAATTTATAAAATAAATAAATAATAAAATACTATTTATCATTAAAATATAATTAGTATAAACATATGTCTAATACAGCATTTAAGGCGTTAATTTCAATTTTGATAAATAATTTAAAATCATAAAACTAAAATATAAATACTAAAAAAAATGATTATTTCAATATATTAAAAATATTAATTTAACTAGGAGTTATATCAAATTTAACTCCTATTTTAATAAACTTAATCAAGGCAATTGACATGTAACTATATTATTTAATGAAATATCAATAATAGTTATATAATTTTAAGAAAATTTAAATATTCTTAATAATTTTAAATTATAACTAATTTTGAATAGTTTATATTTTTTTAAAATCTATTTTGATTTTATTAATTATTATAATGGCTCTTAGAAATTTATATTTAGTAACTTTAAATTCCGTTTTTTTAAATTGAATCTTAAGGTTGTATTTATCAAGTACTTTAAGAATAAAGATAATATGTTTCCTATGTTCTTCCAGATTATGACTATAAATTAATATGTTATCAAGGTAGATAATATATATTTTATCAATATAATCTTTAAAAATATAATTCATAAAGGTTTGGAAAGATACTAATATATTAATCAATCCCATAAATATAACTATATATTTAAATAATTTATATTGGTATCTGAAAATTATTTTCCAAATATTTTTTAATACAACTCTAAGGTTATGATATTTAATTATTATATCTATTTTAATAAATTTCTTAGTTTTTTATAGTTAATTAAAAGATTCATTTATTTATAATAATCTAGTTTGATTTTTGATAATAATGGTGTTAAAGCTTTGATAGTCTATATATATTCACAATTTTCCATTCTTTTTTAGTATGAATAGTATAAGGTGTTTGGTTAAGGATTAGAATAATCAAATATATCCTTTACATAAGTTTTTTTTGAAGTATTTATAAAATACCTTAAATTCTTCTTGAATACAAGTATAAATAAGTATAAATTTAAAAATAGTATTTTCTTAAAATAGTATTTTATAAGTAAACTTATTGAATTTTGGTAGGATATTTTCATCAGATAATTTTTTAAAAGTTTTAATTTATTTAAAAATTTATTTAAGAATTTTAATAATATCTTTAATAATTTCTTTAGCAATTTTGCAGATACTATCTTTAACCTTAAATCATATACATTTAAGGATATTAAATTTATTTTAAAATTAATAATAAATTTTTTTATTAGAGAGATATTTTATAAGTTATAAATATACTTCTTTTCTTTTTGTTCTATAGTCATTATTTAGACAAAATCATCAACAGTTGTAACAAATAAAATCCAAAATCTTATTTTTCCAGCTAATAGTAGGATCATATTCCTATAACCAGTTAAAACCTAAAATTAGATTATATTTTTAAAAGTTAAGAACATCAATCATTTATTTTTCATGATGTTTATTGATAAGGATAATTATTATAATTTTATAGTAAACAATTTCTAACATCAGCAAAAAAATTTGTTGACATCCGAGCCATCAGATGGCTCAGATGGCTCAGCAATCTTTTGTATCCTGGAGCTATCCCGCCAGCCACAAGAAATTATGGAAGATTAATGATATTTGGTCTTATATATGACCTCTAGTATCTGATTATACCTCCCTACAGTCCTACAGTTGTCTTCCAGTGTCCAATTAAATTTTAAGAAAAAAAAATTTATTATAATTATCTATATATCTAAAATTATATATTAGAATAAAAAAAAATAAACAAAAATCTCTACCAAACATCTTTAATCTCCTCTCATTTTTTCAATAATAAATTTAATTCCTCTTTTTTATTATTACTTACCAGTATAAAATTCTAAAAAATTTAAATTCCAGATGGTTTATTCAATAATATATCAATATAAAATTATATAAGATTTTGGTGGTACAATACCAATTTTTCCCAAACCCAACTAATTATATTAATATATAAGTTATTAAAAATTACTAAATTCTAATTAACTATAAAAATGTTATAACAGATGCTGGAAGTTTTATTATGGCCATCTACAATCTTAAAATTGATCTCCTGATTATAAATATCTTCTTCTTATGATTTTAACATAATCTAAATATATGTGACAGTCTATGTTAAAATTTTAAAATTTAATTCTTTTATGAAATTTAGTTCTTTAATCCCTCTTCCTCTTTGCAAATTTTAATACTAATAGATTAGAACTTTCAAAATTATTAAATATATGAAAAAAATTTATAAATATTTATTAACAGATTATAAACATTTATTAACAAAAAAACTAACCATAATTCCTTTTTTCATAAAATATCTTAATAATTTAATATCTAATAAAATTTTAATTTTATTTAATCAAATGTTAGTATTAAGATGGCTTAGATTATATACATCTAGTACAATATCCCTAACAATACTTACTAAATATAAACAAAAATTTTTGATATAATGGCATATCTAACTAACATTAACTTATAATTATAATATTTAAACTATAAAAAAAAAAAATCTATAAACAGCTTCAATAAACATTAAACTTAACCTAATATCCTTCACCAAACTCTAAACATACACCTCCATCTAGGGAACATTTGGCTAAATTTTATTATAAAACCACCAAAAAAAAAAGCCAAATTTTTGTTTTTCAAAAATTAAATTTTCATATTCAGATAATAAATCTTTATTAGATCTTTTTCTAAACAGAGGAACTTTTATAAAGCTAACTGAAAACACTAGAAGGCTTATAAACTTCAATCAAAATTTTATCAACCTTCCTTTTATAACTTTTTTACAATCAAGATCAGTAGCTAATTTAATATATTAGTATTTTTTCAAATTATTAATTAATATTGATAATCTAATAAAAGCCACTACTTACACCATAGATTCTAGATACAGTAGCTTAAAATTAAATATATCATCTTAATATTAATTATTATTTTTATGTTTATTATTCTTTAATTTCGTTATATCAAACAAAACACATCTATAAAAAGACTAAAATATTCTAAAAAAATACAATATAAAAAAAAAAATAAAAAACAATAAAAAATTAAAAAAAAAACTCATATTAATTTAACATTATAAAAAAACTACATCAGATTTCAAAAAATAGATGTCCATAATCAATTACTTTAAAATTTTAATAAAATATACTAAGATTAATATCAGCCTCCTATCATCATACAACAACCTCCCTACATCCCTGTCAGCCTCCCGTACTCCACACAATGACCTCTGGGGGGTTCAGATTTTTTGCTGATGAACATATTTTTTTCAAAAACAATAATATTATAATAGTAGGTACCTTTAAATTATATAAAAAAATATTTTTAAGTAATATAATTAGTTAAAATATAAGAAGTTTCTGCACCACTATCTATAAGTACATTAGCAAGAATTCCATTAATAATAGTATTAATATTAAAATATTTATTATTAATTAGATTTAATTATTTATTTGGTCCTTTTTTAATAAAGCTAAGGCTAAATTTTTTAAATTATTTTAAACTCTAAAACCAAACTAATTTAAAGTTTTAATAAATAATAAAGTTATTATATAATATTCATAAATATGAATTTATTAAAATCTTTTTATTATAAATTATTGTAGATATTAAAAGTAAGTTTCCTTTTTAAATATAACTTTAACCCAATATAATTTTCTAATAATATTAATCCATTCTTATATATAATTAATATAAATAAAAAGTTATTTTTTATAAATAATATAATAATTTTTATTTTATAAACAAATTATATAATATGTTTTAAATATTAAAAAACATAATCTAATAAAAATTATATCTTATAAAATTTCAAAATAAAATACTTCTTTTTTAAAATAAAAAATCATAAAGTTTTATATTAATTCTATTTTATATAAATTTATTATAATAAGATAGATAACTTATTAATAAAATTTATAATAATTTTTTTATAATTTTTTAATATAATAATTTTTATTTTATAAACAAATTATATAATATGTTTTAAATATTAAAAAACATAATCTAATAAAAATTATATCTTATAAAATTTCAAAATAAAATACTTCTTTTTTAAAATAAAAAATCATAAAGTTTTATATTAATTCTATTTTATATAAATTTATTATAATAAGATAGATAACTTATTAATAAAATTTATAATAATTTTTTTATAATTTTTTTATAAAATAATATTTTTTTATAAGGATTTTATCTAAATATATATTATATAAATTTTGTAATTTATAAATATTGTTAATTCTATAGAATCAACATTAATAAATTCCACAATTTTAAACACAGTTATTAATGAAAGTTAATTATAATAAATTAAATAAATCTTCATATCCAATTCTTCTTAAATTATTTAGGATAATTAATTAATTCTAACAATTCCTTTTTTCGCATAAATATTTATTTCTAAGTTTAACATCAATTTTATTATATATTATTCTTAGTTCTTGATAGAGTCTTTGTAAGTAAATTTGTAATTTAAAAAAAATGATTTTAAGAATAATTTTAGAACATATTTCCTTAACTAATTATTTTAAAATAAGTACAACATAGAATTACTATAATTTTTCATTTAAATTTTGTTGATATTAGAAATATTTTTCTAGAACAAAATAATTCCAAATTTAATAATATTCATATACCATAAAATCATAAAATAGAAATATAAATTTATAAATAACTAAATCTAAATTTTCACTTAAGATATATATTAGAGCATTAAACATAATATCATTAGTATTTTCATCATTTTTTTATTATATAATTTTTTATAATATTTAAAACTCTTCTTTAAATATTAGATATTTTACAAATTTATTTCTTTAAAAAAAAATAGTTATTTTATATAATAAAATTAATAATTCTAGTACTAAAATATTTTAAGTAATATAAATCTATCATATTAATTCCTTACATTATTTTTATCATTTTTCCAAATCCTTCAATTAGGTAAATTAAATATATTTAGATTAATTTTTTTTTAATTATTAATAATTTTTAGTAAAATATTCTAATTTATTATAATTATAATAAATAATTACATTAAATTTTAATAAACTTTTTGTTACACTTCGATCAAGTCCGTCTGACCAAACACTGATCTCTCACTCTAGGATACCGGGTTCTCAGAACTTGTAGAGTATATATGACAATAATATCAAAGAATGATATATAAGATGTATAACAACAATAAAGGTTATAATAAACTATAAATCTATATTATATTTAAATTAACCAATAAAGAATAAAAACTATTCATCAATCCTAATAATAGTCTTATATACATAATGATGCTTCATACAAATATTAAATGTTCGCATGATCGCATATTAATGTTCGTATGCTCACATTATTCACATGCTTACATCTTAATATTTGCATACTTATATACTCACATCTTAATACTTGTATATTCATATATGCATATATACATGCAAGTCACATAATACGTAAATACCATATAACAGGGTTCTAAATAAGATAGTAGAAATCAAACATACATATAATATATATTATATCATTAATACAACAAAGCAAAACTAAGAATAATATAGTATAAAAACAAAGTATAGATATTTATACTATCAAAACCATAAATCTATAACACTATCTCCTTCTTTCAAAAATTAATATCTATACAATAACAGGTTCTATAGAGACTTAATGCCAGGGTAAATTGGAGATCTATGTAAAAGTTGGATTCTATATAGGCAATGCTATTTCATAAGGTTAGTGTCTGCGTAAGATATTTTTTTTTTTTTTTTTTGGTGCAGGTTGTCGTTCTGTATAGAACTTCTGTCTGTATGGATATGTGGAATAAAATGATAATGTAAGCGAGAATATATAAAAAGATAGTGATCAAATTAAGATAATAACTTGAAATTTTAAACTTCAAAATATTCTTACAAGAGAATAATTAACACATTTTCTGAAAACAAGTACAAATACCAGCAGAATATGTAAACAAAAAAAATAAAACATCTTCTCATCAACATCAAAATCTATAAGCTAATCACATCAAAAAACTCGGAATTCTGGCTTTCAATCCTTATAAGTATTATACGAAAAACAACCATTTATGTATTATCATATCTAACTACAAAAATTGCGCGATTTATACCAAAAATAATCAGAAAAACTATATTGCTGATTCCCATAAGTCCCTCTTAAATAATTAAAATAGATTTTACTAATTTCCTTTTTTAATCAAACAACTAAATCATTAATTAAATGAACAAAAAAAAGAATTAGAGGATTTAAAAGAGAAACAAGCTGCAATATAACAAAAAACTACTAAGCTTCAAACAAAAATCAATCACAAAAAAAAAAAACTTCATCAAATCAAGTAGAAACATTTGGAGGCAATAATTCATAAAAAAAAATCCTTAAATACTAAGACAGAAAAAAGTTAAACAAAAATAGAATAATCTTCTAGAAAAATTAAAAAATTTAAAAAAGAATTATCAATATTAGTTCCAAAATTTTCCAATTTTGATTATACCGAATTCTTACAATCTTAGTTTTAAAATTAAACTCTTCCTTAATCTTCCACATCCTCATTTCATAGATTATAATATAATTTTCTGATTAAAATAAATTTAAATAAATTCCAGGAGTATATTATCTTCTGAAATCCAAGAATCATTTTAAAGTCCATAGAATGGTAACCATCACATAAGGTATTCATTTTTCTCATTGGGTTCATTAAGAATTTTTTTGAATTCATATTTAGTATAGTCTTCAAGTTTTAATTCTTCATTATCCAAATCTTCTCTTAGGTCTTTTTAGAATTGGTTCTAAGAATGAGATATAAAATGATCAATAAATTTGTGTGGGTCCTGGTATTTTGAGTTCAAAAATATTATCACTAAATTTTTTTATAATTATAAATAGTTTATATTTTTAATAATCAAATTTTTTACTTTATTATTTTTTATATTTAATATATTTAACAAGCAGGTATATTTTATTTTTTTTTTTTAAAAGTAATACTTCCATTTTTTTCTAATTATAATAATATAACATTCATTTAATCATAAATTAAAGATTTTTCTGAAAATTTTTATAAAGATTTTTCATATTCTTAATATACTAATTTATTTTAAATATTACTTCCTTAAGTATCAGAAATAATAGTACCACTATCAGGTTCTATTTTTTAAATACTTTATAAAAAGTATACTTTATAATTAAATATTTAGAAATATTATAAATAAATTTAAAACTAAAGAATAGCTTAACCCAATTATTCTATATAATATTTAGGAAATTATATAATTATATTTCAATTATCTAAATAATTTGTTTAGTAGCTTTGTCTATTTATACATATCCTTTACTAACAACATTAATTTTAATTCTAATTTAATTTCTAACTAAATTCCAAAATTTACTAGCAAATAAAATATCTCTATCACAAATATATTTAACTTATAAACCATATTAACTAAATATTCATCAATTATATACTAATTCCAATTCTTATATAAACCATTTATTATACCATAATTCTAAAATAACAATTTTATTAAATTTATCTACTATTACTAGAACTTCATTATAAATAATATTTATAAAGGAATCTCATAAAAATAACATTCTTTAGATAAAATCATAAAAAATAATTTAAAAAAATACAAATAATATATTATAAAATTATAACTTTCCATAAAATAAATATCAACTAAGTTTATTTCTATAATATATATTATAAATTTTAATATATTATTTAATATATTATCACATCTAAAGCCAAAAATAATTCTTAATTAAAAATTCTTAAATTCATTCAATTCCTAAATATCTATAAGCAAATATATCATAATATTACTTAATAAATTTCTATTAAAAATCCTTAATAGAAATATAATAAAAATCTCAAAAAAAAATAATTTTATATTTAATAATAAAATATTCTAATATATTTAAATCATTAAATAAGATTTAAGTAATTATTAAATATTTCTTATAACTTTCTTTTAATTCCTAAATAAATTAATTATCAAGTATATAAAAAATAATATTAAAAATTCAATTAATAATAATATTTTTAAATAATTTTTTTTTAAAAATTACTTTTTTATCTAATTATACTCCTACTTTTAAATCAAATCTTCTATTAATAATATTAATTTTTAAATTTTCTTTATTTTTATAATATACAATTTTCATATTATATTTATTAAAAAGTTCTTATTAGTAAACTTATTATTAACTAAATTCTTTAATAATAAAAAAAAAAGTAAGGTTCTTATAATTAGAATATATAGTGAAAAGTTTTTTTATTTATAAATATATTTTCCATATTTTATAAATATAAACAATTATTATAAATTTTTTATCATAAATTAGATATCTAAATTCCATAGTATTAAATTTATAAAATAAATATATAATAAGATACTATTTATTATTAAAGTATAATTAGCATAAACATACACCTAATATAATATCTAAAACATCAATTTCAATTTTAATAAATAATTTTAGATTATATAATTAGAATATAAATACTAAAAAAAATAATTATTTCAATATATTAAAAGCATTAATCCAATTAAAGATCATATTAAATTGAATTCTAATTTTAGTAAACTTAATTAGGACTACTAATATATAATTATATTATTTAATAAATTATTAATAATAATTATATAGTCTTAAAAAAGATTAAATATTTTTAATTATTTTTAATTTTAACCAATCTTAAATTACTTAAATTTTCTTTAAATTTATTCTTATTCCATTAATAATAACAATAGTTTTTAAGAATTTATATTTAATAACTTCAAATTCTATTTTCTTAAATTCAACTTTAAGATTATATTTGTTAAGTATTTTGAGAATTAAAATAATATATTTTTAATATTCTTAAAAATTTTTATTAAAAATTAGGATATTATTTAGATAAATAATATATATCTTATTAATATAATTTTTAAAAACATAGTTTATAAAAATCTAAAATAATGCTAAAATATTAATTAATTTAAAAAACATAATTAAATATTTAAATAAGCTATATTTATATTTAAAAACTATTTTCCAAATATCTTTAAATATAATTCTAAAGTTATAATAGGCTATAACAATATCAAGTTTAATGAATATAATCATTTCTTAAAAACAGTCAAATAATTTATTAATATGCAGTAATCTAATATAGTTTTTAATTATAATATTATTAAAACTTTAATAATTTATATAAATTCATAATTTTCTATTTTTCTTAGAGATAAATAAAATAAAGTGTCTTACTAAAAATTATAAAAATTAAATATATCTTTTGCATAAATTTTTTTTAAGATATTTATATAATATTTTAAATTTTTTTTAAATATATGTATAAATAAGTATAAATTTGGGAATAGCACTTTCTTTAAATAATATTTCATAAATAAATTTATTAAATTTTAGTAATATATTCTTGTTAGGTAATTTTTCAAAAATTTTGATTTATCTTAAAATTTATTTGGATATTTTAAATGTAGTATTTTTAATAATTTTTTTAATAATTTTATAAATATTTTTAACTTTAATTTATATTTATTTAAAAATATTAAACTTGTTATAAGATTAGTAGTAAATTTTTTTATTAAAAAAATATTTTATTAATTATAAATATACTTCTTTTTTTTAAAATCTAAATTTAAAACATTTCTAAGAAATTTGGTAGTTACATTAGGTAAATTTAATGATTTATAATCGAAAACTGATTTCAGAGTTGTATTCCCATAACCAATCATATCCTAAAATAAGATTATCATTTTTAAAATTAAAGATATTAACTATCTTTTTTTTAAAATAATTATTAATAATAAAAATGATGGTGGTTTTATATTTAACTATTTTAAAAAAACTTCCTCCAAATATTATAATATTATAATAGGTTGGTTTAAGGTATATAAATAATATATATTTTTTAATATATTTTTTTAATATATAAATAGTTTTTGTTTTACTATTTATAAAAACTTTAATAAAATTTCCATTAATTATGTAAAAGATATTAAAATATTATTTAATAATTTTGTTAAATATTTTATCAAGTCCTTTTTTAATAAAGCTTGAACTAAACCATTCAGAATATATTAGGGTTTGAAACTTTTTTAGTTTAAAGATTTGTTAATTAAATTTGTAATATTATGTATAATTTCTTTGTTTGTTAATTTTTTATAAGTGTTACACTTCGATCAAGTCCGTCTGACCAAACACTGATCTCTCACTCTAAGATACCGGGTTCTCAGAACTTATGGAGTATATATAACAATAATATCAAAAAATAATATATAAAATATATAATAATAATAAAGATTATAATAAACTATAAGTCTATATTATATTTAAATTAACCAATAAAAAATAAAAACTATTCATTAGTTCTAACAATAATCTTATATACATAATAAAACTTCATACAAATATCAATAATCACATATTTACATCTAAATACTTGTATGCTTACATATTCACATACTTACATCTTAGTACTCACTTACTCGCATATCACATAATGCATACAAATCATATAATACATAAAAATCATATAACAAAATACCATAATAAAATAAATAAGCATAGATATAAAAAACAGGTATTATATAACAAGCAGAACTGGGAACAATATAACATAAAATAGAGTATAAGTATTTATACTATTAAAATCATAAATCTATAACACTATCTCCTTCTTTCAAAGAATAGATTCCATACAAAATTAACTTCTATAAGAACTTTATTTCTATAAAAAATAAAAATCTATATAAAAGTTAAATTTTATATAATCAAGATTACTTTATAAAATTAATATCTAAAATAAACATATTTTTAATATAGATTATCATTTTATATAGAACTTCTATCTTATAAAACTATATAAAATAAAGATAACATAAACAAACTATATATAAAAAGAATAGTAATCAAATTAAAGTAATAACTTTAAAACTTAAACTTTAAAACATTCTTATAAGAGAACAATCAATATATATCTAAAATCAAATACAAATGTTGGTTAAATAAGTAAATAAAAAAAACAAAACATCTTTTTATTAGTGTTAAAATTTTTAAGCTAATTATATTAAAAAATCTGAGATTCCAGCTTTTAATTCTTATAAATATTATACAAAGAATAATTATTTGTATATTATCATATCTGGCTATAAGAATTATGTGATTTATATTAAAAATAATTGAAGGAACTATATTGCTAATTCTTGTAAATCTTTTTTAAATAATTAAAATAAATTTTGCTAATTCCTTTTTAGTTAAATAACTAAATTATTAATTAAATAAACAAGAGAAGAAATTAAAAAATTTAAAAAAAAAACAAACTACGGTGTAATAAAAAGTTACTAAACTTTAAATAAAGATTAATTATAAAAAAAAAAAACTTTATTAAGTTAAATAAAAACATTTAAAAGTAATAGTTTATGAAGAAAAATTCTTAGATACTAAGATAAAAGGAGGTTAAATGGAGGTAAAATAGTTTTTTAGAGAGATTAAAAAGTTTGAAAGAGAATTATTGGTGTTAATTCCAGGATTTTTTAATTTTAATTATATTAAATTTTTGTAATTTTAGTTTTGAAATTGGACTTTTTCTTAATTTTTTGTGTCCTTGTTTTGTAAGTTATAATATAGTTTTCTGATAAAGGTAGGTTTAAATAAATTCCGAAAATATATTATTTTTTAGAATTTAAGAATTATCTTAGGGTTTATAAAGTGGTGATTATTATATAAAATATTTATTTTTCTTATTAAATTTGTTGAGGATTTTTTTGAATTTATATTTAGTGTGATTTTTAAATTTTAGTTTTTTATTATTTAAATTTTTTTTTAAATTTCTTAAAACTAATTCTAAAAATAAAATATAAAATGATTGATGAATCCAAATAGGTTCTGATATTTTGAGTTTAAAAATATTATTGCTAAATTTTTTTATAATTATAAATAATTTATATTTTTAATAATCAAGTTTTTTACTTTATTATTTTTTATATTTAATATATTTAGTAAGTAAATATATTTTATTTTTTTTTTTTAAAAATAATACTTTTATCTTTTTTTAATTATAATAATATAATATTTATTTAATTATAAATTAAAAATCTTTCTAAAAATTTTTATAAAAATTTTTTATATTTTTAATATATTAATCTGCTTTAAGTATTATTTTTTTAAATATTAAAAATAGTAGTATCATTATTAAATTTTATTCTCTAAATACTTTGTAAAAAATATACTTTATAATTAAGTGTTTGAAAGTGTTGTAAGTAAATTTAAAGTTAAGAAGTAACTTAACTTAGTTGTTCTATATAATATTTAGGAAATTATGTAATTATATTTTGATTATCTAAATAATTTGTTTAGTGGTTTTATTTGTTTGTGTATATTTTTTACTGGTAATATTAATTTTGGTTCTGGTTTGGTTTTTAATTAAATTTTAAAATTTACTAGTGAATAAGATATTTTTGTTATAAATATATTTGATTTGTAGATTATATTGACTAAATATTTATTAATTATATATTAATTTTAGTTTTTGTGTAGACTATTTATTGTGTTATGGTTTTAGAATAGCGATTTTACTAAATTTATCTACTATTACTAGAATTTTGTTATAAATGGTGTTTATAAGGGAGTTTTGTAAAGATAGTATTTTTTAAATAAAATCATAAAAAATAACTTAAAAAAATACAGATAATATGTTGTAAAGTTGTAGTTTTTTATAGGGTAAATATTAACTAAATTTATTTCTACAGTATATATTGTAAATTTTAATATATTATTTAATATATTATTATATCTAAAATTAAAAATAGTTTTTAGTTAAGAGTTCTTAGATTCATTTAATTTTTAAATATTTATAGGTGAGTATATTATAGTGTTGCTTGATGAATTTCTATTAAAAATTTTTAATAAAAATATAATAGAGATTTTAAAAGAAGATAATTTTGTGTTTAATAATAAAATATTCTAATATATTTAAATCATTAGATAAGATTTAAGTAGTTATTAAATATTTCTTATAGCTTTCTTTCAATTCCTGAGTAAATTAATTATTAAGTGTGTAAGAAATGGTATTAAGAGTTTAATTAATAATAATATTTTTAAATAGTTTTTTTTTGAAGATTGTTTTTTTGTCTAATCATATTCCTATTATTAAATCAGGTTTTTTACTAATAATATTTACTTTTAAGTTTTTTTTGCCTTTACAATGTATAATTTGTATATTATACTTGCTAAGAAGTTCCTACTAGCGGACTTATTATTAATTAAATTTTTTAATAATAAAAAAAAAAATAAAGTTCTTATAATCAAAATATACAATAAAAAATTTTTTTATTTATAAATATATTTTTTATACTTTGTAAGCATAAATAATTACTATAAATTCTTTATCATAGATCAGGTATCTAAATTCCATAATATTAAATTTATAAAATAAATATATAATAAAATACCATTTATTGTTAAAGTATAGTTGGTATAGATATGCACTTAATACAACATCTAAAACATCAATTTCAATTTTAATAAGTAATTTCGGATTATATAATTAAAATATAAGTATTAAAAAAAATGATTATTTTAATATATTAAAAATATTAATCTGTTTAGAAGTTATATCAAATTAAATTTTAATTTTGGTAAACTCAATCAGGGCTAATAATATATAACTATATTATTTAATAAAACATCAATAATAATTGTAAAGTTTTAAAAAAAATTGGATATTTTTAATTGTTTTGAATTCCGGTTAGTTTTGAATGGTTTAAACTTTCTTAAAGTCTATTTTGATTTCTTTAATTATAATGATAATTTCTAAAAATTTGTATTTAATAATTTTAAATTCTATTTTTTTAAGTTTAATCTTAAGGTTATATTTATCAAAGACTTTAAAAATTAGAATAATATATTTTCGATATTCTTCTAGATTTTTACTATAAATTAATATATCATTAAAGTAAATAATACATATTTTGTTAATATAATTTTTAAGAATATAGTTCATAAAGGTCTGAAATAATACTAGAATATTAATTAATCCAAAAAGTATAATTAGATATTCAAATAAATTATATTTATATCTAAAAGCTATTTTCTAAATGTTTTTAAATATAATTCTGAAATTATAATAAGCTGTAATAATATTAAGTTTAATAAATATAATTGTTTTTTAAAAATAATTAAAAAATTTGTTAATGTGTGGCAGTTTAATGTGGTTTTTGATTATAATATTATTAAAACTTTAATAATTTATATAAATTTATAACTTTTTGTTTTTTTTAAAGATAAATAAAATAAAGTGTCTTGCTGGGAATTAAAAAGGTCAAATATATCCTTTATATAGGTTTTTTTTAAAATATTCTTGTAATATTTTAAGTTTTTTTTGGGTGCATGCATAAATAGGTATAAATTTAGGGGTAACACCTTTTTTAAAAGGTATTTCATAAATGAATTTATTGAATTTTGGTAATGCATTTTTGTTAAGTAATTTTTTGAAAATTTTAATTTATTTTAGAATTTATTTAAATATTTTAAATATAGTATTTTTGATGATTTTTTTAATAGTTTTATAAATGTTTTTGGCTTTGATCCATATTCGTTTAAAAATATTAGGTTTGTTGCGGGATTAATAATAAATTTTTTTATTAAAAAGATATTCTGTTAGTTGTAAGTGTATTTTTTTTTTTTAAAATCTAGGTTTAAAATATTTCTAAGGAGTTTAATAATTATATCTAGTAAATTTAATAGTTTATAATTGAAAACTGATTTTAAAGTTATGTTTTTATAATTAATTATATTCTAGAATAAGGTTATTATTTTTAAGATTAAAGATATCAATTGTCTTTTTTTTAAAATAATTATTGATAATAAGAGTAATAGTAGTTTTATATCTAATTATTTCAAAAAAACTTCCTCCAAATACTATGATATTATAATAGGTTAATTTGAGATATATAGATAGTATATATTTTTTAATATATTTTTTTAATATATAAATAGTTTTTGTTTTGTTATCTATAAAAACTTTAATAAGATTTTTATTAATTATACAAAAAACATTAAAATATTATTTTATAATTTTATTAAATATCTTATCAAATTTTTTTTTAACAAAACTTAAACTAAATTGTTTAAAGTACATCAAAATCCAAAATTTTTTTAATTTAAAGGTTTATTAATAAAGTTTATAATATTTTATATAATTTCTTCATTTATTAGTGGTTTATAAGTAATATGTTAATATCTGGATGAATTAAATAAAGATTGAGTAATAAAATAGTATAATTTTTTTTGTTGTTTTAAAAGTATTATTGAAATTTTAAAAGATAAATATACTCTTAATAAAATGTTTGGAATTTAATAAGGTCTTTTTTTTTTATATTCTCCAGTAATTATCTGGTTTTATAATTAATTTCCAGTATAAGTTATTTATTTTTGTGCATAGTATTTACATATGGTAAAATATTTAGTATATATTATGTAGTTGGGTCTTTGTTTATATATTATACATTTTGTAATATTATTATATTATTTAGATTAGATGATTATTAATTTTAGTTTTTCTATAAAAGTTTTTTTTTTTTTAATAATATTCTAATAATTATTAAAATCTCTGGCAAGTTCTATACCATATTTAGTAATTATAACAAAATAAATAATATATTAATAAAATTTATAAAAACTTCATTAAAATTATTCTGCAAAATAAAATCCTTTTATGAAGATATTATTTATATATAAAATACAAATGCTTTTAGATTTATCAAAATTATAAATTCCGTATAAATAGCATTTCTAGTTTTTATATTTTATGGAACATATTTTAAAAATCTATATTTTTAAGTTGTTATATTTATAGAATTTATTATTATCTCTTAATTCTAAATACTAATTGCATTGTTTTTTTGGATATTATTTAATTAGTTCGTTTTTTTCTATAAAAATTTTTTTATATAAATTATTATCTAGAATATTTTGTTAGTTTTTTTTGTTATAAGTAACTTAAAATTATTTTTTAAAATGGATTTTAAATTAATAAAATTTAAGATTTTTAGAAATAAATTGATTTTATATTTTATTTTGGTATTAATATTCTTGTTTTAGATTATTGGTGGAATTTTGGATGTATTGTAAGTAACATTTTAAAAAAAAATTATTCCAAATCCAGTAATATTCTTCAATAATAAATAAATTAAATTATCTAAGTAGTATAACATATTTTTGTTTTATATCTAATATTTTGGAAATATTTTAATTTAGGAATATAACATCTGTTTACTAATCTTCTTTAATTAATTTTTTAAATTAAATAGTAATTTGTGTTTTTTTTTTGTTTTAAATTTATTAACTAATTCGGGTACTACTTATAGCATTACAAATTTATTAAAAAATAATTTCAAAAGAGTCTTTTCTAGAAATAATTTAATTAATAATAATATTAAAAATTCTATTAGGTTTTTATTCTAATTCAAATTTTTAATATTCATTTTTATATTCTAATTTATCATAGTTTTAGTATTGTTTATATAGTTTTTTGTAGTTTATAATACAAATTTATTTGGGTTACCATTCTTTTTAAAACTGATTTTATTTGTAATTTTTGGTTATATATCCTTTTTTATTATACTTAAAATAAATAAATTTGTTAGATTTTAAAATTTTATTATATTATAGTTTATATTAATTTTAAATAACTTTTAGCTTCATAAAAGTTAATTTATAAGTAATTTTAGAAATTTATTCTTAGATATTTCATTATTATTAGTTTTAGGGTTTACTATTAAATCAAAACTATTCTTAATTTAATTAATAATTATTTTGATTTTTTAATTTATAATAAGAGTGATTGTTCTAATAAAATTATTAATTTTCAGAATTAAATTATTTTAATATTCTGAATTATAACATATTAATTTTGTTATCTTTATATAAAGCATTATCAAGTTTAATAATAAGGAATTACATTTCCTTATATATAAATTTTTTGTTGGTAGTTTTTTATCATATAATTTTTTATTTTTATTAAGGCTTAAATTTTTCTTTGGTATAATAGAGTAGTTGTTTATTATTATAATTTATAAAAAGAATATATTAATCAAATTTTTGAAAATAATTTTTAACTAATTCTTTTTATTAAAATTTATAAAATTTACAAAGGGCTTCTTTTTGTTTATTCTTATATTCACAAATTTATTTAAAAAATTTAATAAAAGTGGTATAATTAATAAAAATTAAAATAATATTAAAGATTTTATAATATTATTAGTAAGGAGTACTTTCATCATACTTCTCACAATAAATATTATAGGTATTAAAAATGATTCCTTTAAAAAAAAAAAATATATAACAAACTTTGTATTCGTTATTAAAAAAATTTTTAGATTAAAAATAGAAAATATTACTGAGCTATCTAAGAAATTGATTAAGTTTTGCAAGAGATTTTCCAAATTTAATTGGCTCTAATAGTTTAATATTATTATAAAAAATGCTTTATTAATTATTTCTATAATAAGTAAATTCATCATTGTTACTAGAAGTTAAATTATTATCGCTAAAATCCTCATCAAGATTTTATAGTAATAATTAATATTTTTTACTCTTATTTTTAAAAATAAATTTGGAACATATTTTGCTTTTGTATAGTAATTCTGGTTAGCTTAATTCTAATAATTTAAAATTTTTATTTTTATTTATAGAAATATATTCTTCAGCTGTTGTGTAAATTCCAGTATAAATATAAATAACCATTATAATCTATTCTAGTATCTGTATTACAATTTCTAAATTTCTTGAGTATCTGGAATTATTTGTGAATATAATATTCATAAGTTCTTCCTCAAATTCTTCTATTAATATAACTAACTTTTCATTAACTTAAGTACCGATATTAATGTATAATTTGTTATTTTTCCAAAAAATATTGTTTTCTCCATTTAATAGGTTTATAGTTAGTTCTAATTTTAATAAAAATAATACTTTTTTTAATTACTTTTTAAAGTATTTGTTGGTTTAATTAATTTAATGAGCAATAAATTTACTAGAATATAGGAATACATTATAAAGAAATATATAATCTCCTTCATTGTTTATTATCTCATATTCTGATACAATAAAATCTTCAGGATTGAATTCTGTTATCGACATATATATACTTCTTCGTCAGATCTGAGTAAAATTAGTTAAAGTATTACACTTCAATCAAGTCCGTCTAACCAAACACTAATTTTTTACTCTAAGATACCGAATTCTTAGAACTTATAGAGTATATATAACAATAATATCAAAGAATAATATATAAGATGTGTAATAATAATAAAAGTTATAATAAACTATAAATTTATATTATATTTAAGTTAACCAATAAAAAGTAAGAACTATTCATCAGTCCTAATAATAGTCTTATATATATAATAAAATTTTATATAAATGTTAATGATCGCATATTCACATCTGAATATTTGCATGCTCATATGTTCATATGCTCACATCTTGGTACTCGCTTGCTCGCATGTCACATGATGCGTACAAGTTATGTGGTACATGAAGGTCATGTGACAGGGTGCCATAACAGAGTAGGTAAGCACAGGTATGAGAGACGGGTGTTATGTAGCAAGCAGAACTGGGAACGATGTGGCGTAGAATAGAGTACAGGTATTTGTGCTGTTAAGACCATAGGTCTGTGACAATAAGTAATATATTAATACCTGAACAAATTAGATAAAAATTATATAATAAAATAATATAGTTTTTTTTATTATTCCGAAGATATTATTAAAGCTTTAAAAAATAAATATATTTTAAATAAAGTATTTAAAATCCAATAAGATTTATTTTTTTTATATTTTTTAATAATTATCTAGTTCTATAGTTGGTTTCTAGTATAAGTTATTTATTCTCATACATAATATTTATATATGGCAAAATATCTAGTATATGCTATATAATTAGGTTTTTATCTATATATTATATATTTTGTGATATTGTTATATTATTTAGATTAGATAATTATTAATTTTAATTTCTCTGTAAAAGTTTTTTCTTTTTCAATAATATTCTAATAATTATTAAAATCTCTGGTAAGTTTTATACTATATTTGGTAATTATGGCAAGATAGGTGGTATGTTGATAAAATTTATAAAAATTTTATTGAAATTATTTTATAAAATAGAATCTTTTTATAGAAATATTATTTATATATGAAGTATAAATGTTTTTTGATTTATTGAAATTATAAATTTTGCATAAATAACATTTCTAATTCCTATATTTCATAGAACATATTTTAAAAGTTTATATTTTTAAATTTTTATATTTATAGAATTTATTATTATTTCTTAATTCTGAATGCTGATTATATTATCTTTTTAGACATTATTTGGTTAGTTCATTTTTTTCTATAAAAATTTCTTCGTATGGATTACTATCTGAAGTATCTAGTTAACTTTCTTTGTTATAAATAGCTCAAAGTTATTTTTTAAAATAAATTTTAAATTAATAAAATCTAGGTTCTTTAAAAATAAATTGATTTTATATTTCATCCTAATATTAGTATTCTTGTTTTAGATTATTAATTAAGTTTTGAATATATTATAAATAATATCCTAAAAAAAAATTATTCTAAATCTAGTAGTATTTTTTAATAATAAGCAAATTAAATCATCTAAATGGTATAATATATTTTTATTTTATATTTAATGCTTCGGAAGTATTCTAATCTAAGAACATAGTATTCGTTTGTTAATTTTCTTTGATTGATTTTTTAAATTGAATAATAGTTTGTAATTTTTTTTTTTGCTATTTCATTTTAAATTTATTAACTAGTTTGAATATTACTCATAACATTACAAATCCATTAAAGGGTGGTCTCGAGAAAGTTTTTTCTAAAGTTGGTTTAATTAATAACAACATTAAAAATTTTATTAGTCTTTTATTCTGGTTTGAATTCTTGATATTTGTCTTCATATTTGGATTTGGTATAAATTTTGTGTTGTTTGTGTGGTTCCTTATGATTTGTAATGCGAATTTGTTTGGGTTACTATTTTTTTTGAGGTTGATTTTATCTATAGTTTTTGGCTAGGTGTCCTTCCTTATTATACTTAAAGCAAACAAATTTATTAGATTTTAGAAATTTATTATATTATAGTTTATGTTAATTTTAAATAACTTCTAGTTCCATAAAAATTAGTCTATAAGTAATCTTAGGAGTCCATCCTTAGCCATTTTATTACCATTAGTTTTAAAATTTACTATTAAATCAAAGCTATTCTTAATTTAATCAATAATTATTCTAATTTTTCAATTTATAATAAAAACAATTATTCTAATAAAATTATTAATTTCCAGAATTAAATTATTCTGGTATTCTAAATCATAACATATTAGCTTTATTATCTTTATAAAGGGTGTCATCAAGTTCAATAATAAAAAATTACATTTCTTTATACATGAATTCTTTATTAATAGTTTTTTATTATATGATTTTTTATCTCCATTAAGGCTTAAATCTTTTTTTTATATGGTGGAATATTTGATTATTATTATAATTAATAAAAGGGATATATTGGTCAAATTCTTAAAAATAACTTCTAAGTCAAGGTGTATGAATATGGACCCCCCTCCAACAAATAAACATATATTATATTTTCTATAATAACTTGATCAATTTAACAGCTACAAATATAAAAACTATCTT
>JAJTUB010000076.1:82479-118738 GCA_036971345.1 Dactylellina drechsleri
AACTAATCTTTTTTGTCAAAATTTATGGAATTTACAAAGGGCTTCTTCTTACTTATTCTTATATCCATAAGTTTATCTAAAAAATTTAATAAATGCAGCATAGTTAATAAAGATTAAAATAATATTAGAAATTTTATAATATTGTTAATATGAAATACTTTCATTATATTTTTCACAGTAGGTATTATAGATATTAAAAATAATTTTTTTAAAAAAGAAAAATACATAACAAACTTTATATTTGTTATTAGGGAAATTTTTAGGTTAAAAATAGAAAATATCACTAAACTATCTAAAAAATTGATTAAATTTCACAGAAAATCTTTTAAATTTAATTAATTCTAGTAGTTTAATGTTATTACAAAAAATACTTTATTAATTATTTTTATAATAAATAGGTTTGTTATTACTATTAGAGGTTGAGTTATTATTATTGAGATTTTTATCAAAATCTTTTAAAAATAATTAACATCTTTTACCCTTATTTTTAAGAATAAATCTAGAGTGTATCTTACTTTTGTATGGTAATTCTGGTTGGCTTGGTTCTGATGGTCTAAAGTTTTTATTTTTGTTTATAAAAATATGTTTTTCAGTTGCTGTATAGGTTTTAGTATAAATGTAAATAACTATTATAATTTGTTTTAGTATTTGTGTTATAACTTCTAAGTTTTTTAAGTATTTGGAATTATTTGTGAATATAATATTTGTAGGTTTTTTTTTGGATTTTTCTGTTACTGTGGTTAGTTTTTTGTTGACTTGGGTACTGGTGTTAATGTATAATTTGTTGTTTTTTTAAAAGATATTGTTTTTTCTGTTTGGTAAATTTATGGTTAGTTTTAATTTTAGTAGGGGTGATACTTCTCTCAACTGTTTTTGGAAGTATTTGTTGGTTTAGTTAATTTGATGGACAATAGATTGACTGGGATATAGGAATATGTTATGAAGAGGTGTATAGTTTTCTTTGTTGTCTATTATCTTATATTCTAATATAATAAAATTTTTAAAATTAAATTCTGTTATTGACATACATATACTTTTCCATCAAATTTAAGTGAGATTAGTTAAAGTATTATACTTTAATTAAATTTGTCTGACTAAATATTAATCTTTTACTCTAAAATATTAGGTTCTCAGAACTTGTGGAGTATATATGATAATAATATCAAAGAATAATATATAAGATATGTAATAATAATAAAAATTATAGTAAACTATGAGTCTGTATTATATTTGAGTTGACTGATGAAGAGTGAAAATTATTTATTAGTTCTAATAATAATTTTATATATATAATAATGTTTTATATAAATGTCAAATACTTGTATGATTGTATATTGGTATTCGCATGCTTGTATTGTTTGTGTGTTTGCATTTTGGTGTTTGTATGTTTGTGTGCTTGTATTTTGGTGCTTGTATGTTTGTATGTGCGTGTATGTGTGTAAGTTATGTGATATGTAGATGCTGTATGACAGGGTTCTAAATAAGACAATAGAAATCAAACATACATATAATATGTGTTATATCATTAATGCGGCAAAGCAGAACTGAGAACGATGTAGTGTAAAAACAAGGTACAGATATTTGTGCTGTCAAGACCATAGGTCTGTGACACTTTTGTATTATCAATAATTAATAATATTAAAATTTATTAGAATAAATCCATATTTTTAATAAATATTATTTCTAAAATAATAATTCTAATAATTATTATAAAAACAATATTATCTAGTTTTTTTTTATCTTAATATATTATTAAAATAGTTTCCTTAATAGCTTTTTTAAAATTAATTTAATTTTTATTAATTTTATCAAAAAATAAAATCGTCTATTTATATAACAAAGTTCTGCATTTCCATATAAATTATTTTTAAAATTCTAAATTTTTCTTTAATAATTTTAATATAGATTATTGGCTTAAATCCTTCTCTAGCAAAATCAAAAAATTATATATTATTATATTCTATAAGTAAAATATAATAATCAAACTTTTAAAAATAGTTTTATATTAAATAAATTTAGTATAGAGTAATAATTTTATATTATACTTCTTCTTTTTTATTCTTATATTTATATTTTTATTAAAGAAAAGTGATAAAGTAATTAGTATTAATAAGTACTTTATAAATATTTAAATACACTTATTTAAATTCTTTATTTTTATATTTTTCTTTATTATAGTTATTTTGTTTTTTTAAATAAGTTATAAAAGTATAAAAAAATAGTTTTTTTAGATATATTCTTATAAAACAAATCTTATATTCATCTGTAGGAAATCAATCTACATTAAAAAAATAATAAATTAAAAATTAATTGAAAAATTAATTAAGTTTCTTAAGTTATCCTTTAAACTTAATTAGGTTTCCTAATTTAGATGCCTTATTAGAGTTCTTAGTAAAATTAATTATTTTAATAGTTTCTTTTAGAATTTCTATAAAATTTTCAATATATTAACTAAAAGAATTTATTAATAATATTAATAATTATTCCATAATTACTATTTCAAATTATTATTTTATTTATCCTAAGATTTCTATTGTTATACTTAAGTTTCTAATATATCTTTTTATATATACAAATATCTTATATATCAATATTTCTTTTTTTTGAAATTTTTCTAAGTTTTTTTTAAATATTTCTTCTATAATCTATATTCTTACATCAAAAACATAAATATAATCTTGGTTGTTGATATATACTTTTCCTATAATAGTCTTAAATATTAATTTAGAAAGTATAACTACTGACCTTTATTCTTTATTAAATCTTTAATATCCTAATATTTATATAGTAGAATGCACTCTTCTATTTAATTACTATTTCTATATTTCACAAAGATAATCATATTCTTTATTTTCATCTTCAATAGATTCTAAATCCGAAGCGTCTTCTAATTCTGTATTTTCAAAGAAATATTCTTGGATATCTTCAAGTATAAAAGAATCTAACATGCATATAAATCTTCCATCTAAACCAAATTAAATCAGTCAAAATATTACACCTATAACCCTAAAAAATCATAATAAGCTTATTCTGGCTTCTATTTCTCAGTCTTATTATTCAGATTTTGATTTAGGGAAGTATGCATATCACTTAGGAACAGTAGAACTATTAGATAAAAAATATAATAATAATAAGATGATAGTAAACTATAAATCTATATTATATTTAAATTAATTAATAAAAAGTAAGAACTATTCATCAGTCTTAACAATAATCTTATATACATAATGATACTTTATACAAATATCAATAATCACATATATTATAAAATCACTTATACGACTTAAACAAATATATAACATCCCAAAAATCACAAAATCACTTCTACTAAATTTGTAATTATACAATATCATCACATGACACATAAATATAATAGTACAAAAATCTGAACAAAACAGACAAATGCAGTACATAAGTAGTCAGTCTCTTCATAAGAGATACAATAAAACAAAACTAGGAACAATATAGCGTAAAATGCGGTACAGGTGATTCGTGCTGTCAAGACCATAGGTCTGTGACAAATATAATCTAAAAAATTAACAGAAAAAAATACCAATCTATATAAATTTATAATACCTCTCTAGCCTCTCTAGCCTCTATTTATAAAATCAGGAGAATGTGTTGAGATTGTTGTTTTTTGAGAATTGAGTTTTGATCGCCGGGGGGGTTCGAAAATGTTGCCGTACCACATATCGCGGTCAAAGATTGTTGGGTATTCTACAACACAACACATTAGCCCCGAGAAGGCAAATGGGATGGGAAGCAGCTCACTGATCTCAATATCAAATCCAACGCTGGAGGGAAGAGCGTCCAGGATTTGTTCCAGAGTAGCAAATGGTTCTTTGATGTGATGTCCTCGTGTGTTCGGGTTAAATCCTCGAGCGTTGTAGATCAACGTTTTCTTGACTCGGTCAGCTAGATCGTTTATACTTTGGGGTGGATTTGGATCCCAAGAGTTGGAGCGTGTTTTTCGGGTTTTCTTTTCGGAAACCAAACCAGCACTAGCATCATTAGCAATTACTTGGGGAGGCACCGATTCTGAGGGGCTATTCGAAAGAGAGATGAGCTATATATCATAAAGAAGTTAGAGAGGACTTGTCCGTTATAGAGAGCCCCTACCGTAGACACTGACCTGTCCAAAGTAATCGTGTGAATTTGAGCGTCGATTCCCGTTTCAGGCACAAGGAAATCATGGTATACGACCGGTACCGAATCCTTGGTCATTTGAACATCTAATATCCTTGAGCTAAGTCCAACCAAAGGTACTCAAAAATACACCATACCAAACTGTTGCTGATTATTAACTTCAAACACCTAAATTCGCGGGTTCTAAATACAAACAACTTACTTCAACCCACCGAGCTCCAGCTTGCGCCACGGATAAAAAAGACTATCGAAAGGTGCGCTAGACGAATTGTCAAACTTGGTAGATCTACTACCTGCAGAGTATTTTCTCCAATCTGGAGATGATCGCGCGTAGCGACATTTTGGCCAAAGCCTGAGCAAAGTTTAACGACCCTCCTCTCCACTGTTCATTTCAGGAAGTCCCACCTCGATGTCCAACAACTTTCAACGAACCAGTGTCTTTCCATGCCTCTTGCCTGGGTGTTGTATTGATTCTTGGGTTTCAATGAGGTGTCAAAACTAGATATGTGAATGTGATAGTTCCCATATATTGAAGAGTATGTCTTTCATGTATAGGGATAGTCGTTTCTCTGATGATACTGTCGTTATTAGGCCCAAGTTTCGGTTCCTTGCCTCTTAGAATGGCGATAGCATTACCAACTAGTTCGCCTTTCTCAAGTAGTGATCTGGTGGCTCTAAAAACTTTAAATTCGAGCTTCAAGTCATGGGCGTCTTGTGACACAAAATACCAAGGCTTGTTTGTAAGATCCTCTAACAGAGGCAAAGTCAACGAGTAGGATGTGCCCACACCATCGAGAAGACTGACTTCGATACTATAAATCGACTCTGGATACGGAATTGAAGCTTTGGTTGTTGTGAGATTAACTGGTGCAACTTGTTTCGTTAGATCCAAGGTTCCCGGATTGACCAATACGAGATTTTTCCCGTCATTGAGGGCTTTTCTGAGGTCCTGGGAGAGACTGGACGACGATTTCTTGATTCCCTCTCGTTTAGCTTTAGTAGAAATCCCTTGGTCCTTTAAATGTGCCGCAAGTTGAACATGCCCTCTAAAAACCGCATTTTCTTTAGCACTAAAGCCTCGGAAGTCGAGCCGCTCCTGATCAGCCCCAGCTTCTACCAGAAGCTTCGCAATTTCTTCAAATCCTCTAGCACAGGCCACCATTAATGGAGTCCATCCGAACGCTGTCTCAGCCTCATCAAGCTTCTCTCCATCAGAAAAGCTGGTCACCAAAGCCCCGACGATATTGGTACAACCCAACCGCGCAGCGATGTAAAGAAACGATTCATTGTTCTTCCAACATTTTGCCTGGGCAACACCTTCCTTTAGCAACAAGAGAACCATCTTGAGATCTTTCCGAATAATCGCTGCTAGCGAGCTATTCTGAATCACCTCTGTGATGGCTTCGGACTTGATTGCATCCGATTTATGACCCAATTTAGTTAGAGATTGAAGGGTCGCATCAGCGATCTTATGATGTCCGTTGAGGACAGCCAACTCCAAAGGGGTTGACCCTTCGGAGTCCTGTAATGTACAGTAATCACTGCCACCCACGTTAAAACCCCATTCCTCCATCTTGGTCAATATGGCTTGATATTCCACCAATAATTCATATTGGGCGGCATAGTGTAAAGGTATTCTTCCAAAATCGTCTACAGTTGTGAATGCGGCACGTTGACTTGGGTCTAGCCTGTCGAGAATCGCTAAGAATGGCGATGCCAAACCATCTGTAGAGCCGCGACTATCAATTTCCCTACTACTGTTCTCGCTTTTTTGTTTTCCAAGTTTCTCTAAGAGCTCATGAATCAATGTACCATCAAACTTCAGAAACATGGACTTGGATCCAATGAATGTGATCAGTTCACATGTAACACTGAAAGAATTACACCATCAAGAGACTTTCTAGCACCTTCAAGATCTTCGAGACGGCCTTTAAATTGATGAATCTGGGAAAGTATGTCTACCTGATGAGCAAACGAGCAACTAATGAGTGTCCGTTGCATCGATTTATGTATTTCTTCGGATATGTGTTGCTCGAGAAAGCGAGCGAATTAACTTTTGCGAAATGCTGAAGATGCTCCAGCGATTGGTATTGCTCGCACGAGCATGAAAAAAGGTGACAGATCTCTTGATAGTTCATCTTTGATATGGCGTCACAAAAGCTCTGCCGCTGGAGTTCCGGTGATATTCCATAGAGCCTCCAGGTCTTCGCAACTCGTAAATAAAGCGAAGCTAAACGCCTACTAACAGCTTGCTCGACTATTTCGATTTCATCCTTGACATAAGAATCAAAAGCTAGACTATACATTAGCAGACTACTCCCTATGTGAGCTTTGTTGCTAGCTTACATTCTCCGAGTTTGGCTTTCTCCTCGGGATACGTGGAACCCCCCAGCAGCCTCAGCGCTGCTTTGAGTTTATCATAGTTGCAATATGACCGGGTCCATCCTGGGATTTGATGAAGGTGATAATTCTCACTGAACTTCATTGTTGCAAATTCAGTTTATCAACGAGACTTAGTAGGTTCTTAAATCGCTGTCAATTTGTCGGATATCGGCATGTCTTATATATACAGACTGAGCCTGCAATCACGACCAAGTTTTTTTTAGTCGTGGAGCTAAGTGGTTATCCCTGCCCTTTGGGTTGTTGCCTTTTTGGGGCAAACAAATTTGTTCATACACCTGCATGGTTCGAACTGGCAAGAGATGGCTCATTACATGGAGGATTTCAAAATGGAGCCATGGAGTTTAGGATTGTATTCCCCTGTGTTTTCTCCTCATTTTGCCGGTTCTTACCCGTGGCGGGTGCATCGCGTCTGTGACGACTTGGCCGGAGTGGTGCACTCCCATTATACTTAGCTAGCTGAGTAGTAATAGGCGATGAATGGTCCCTTGCTTTGCCTCCCGATCCAGAAAACCATTCGATAAGAAAACTTATAACATTCTACGCGAGCCGCTATACTACATAACGTGTTGTATGTTTCGAACCTGGGCCCCATTTTTCAGTTCTGGAACCGATCTCGGGAGGCAAGCTCATAATTTCTGGTGGTACAAAGGATGGATGCAGATTTTGGATCCGAAATAGAGGATGCGAGAATGGTACGAATACTGGCGCATAACATACAGGGTGAGCTGTGGGCAAAGCGTTCAAACAGAGGTCACGGTCATGTACCCGGAGATAACCCAAATATGGAATTAGCCCCAGCCTCCCTCTGATTCTTTTTACCTCAGGCTTTCTGTTTCTTCTGGCAAAATTTGAGGCCTTTTGTTCCATTCAGAATATAGGATTGCGATTGAATATCTTGACAGCTGCATTATATCAAACTCCACAAGTCCTATCGAGAGGAACAATATTTCAAAGTCTACCGGCTACCTCCCTTCTGCCTTCTCTCACTTCAAAAGAACAACACTCTGTCTCTGCATCCTAAAGAATGCATATCAGCTTAAGCCTCTTGCTTTTAGCGATCCCTTACGTACAACAGCCATGCGGTTATCTTATCTGCCCGAGGTATTTCCGCTTCAGGATCCCCAGGTGGAATAATAGGATCCGCTCTTGGAGTAGATCCGACAACGCCTCATAATGGAGCTAACCTCGCCCCACACCAGCGAGATACGGGCATGTTTAATCAACGAGCTATGTCCTTGTGGGCTGGCTGCGGGCAGACTATTCAATTGGGTAACCTCAACCCCATTGTGCTCATACCTAAGCTTGTTGCCGAAAACCACGTGGCTCAGGCGATAGCCGGAGGTCAATTAGCTATGGTGTTGCATCAAATTAATGGTGACGGGAATGGACCATTCGTTTGCGCGATTGATGATGCTGGCACAGGGCATAGGGGTTCGTGGTCAAGGCTTGATATTTAAGCAAGTACCTGGACAGAGCCCCCATTTCAACGAAGTCATTGCTACTCCGTTCCCTTCGGTTGTGAACTTACCTGAAAACCTGACTTGTTCCAGTGTCTTTGGCACGAAGAAGAATATATGCCTGATCCGTTGTCAGAACTTTGCTATCAATGGACCGTTTGGTGGGTGTGTACCGTTTGAGCTTGTTCCTCGTCTCAATAGTCTGAGCGACGAATATTCAATCCGTGGTGGCTCCCTTATGAGGCAGCAATCAGAAAGTTATTGATTCCGGTCCCATAAATGCTCCCAAAGATGGCATTCTGAATAGCCAACCACTAGTAAGAGACTTTTTCCATTTCCATGTTTTTTGCTTCATGGAATTTAAGAACTACTTCCGTTAGGCGTTCACAATTCCATTTGTATATTATCGACAAGTAAAAATTTCTAGATATTTAGAAAATTTTATGTTTTGAACGAATGAAATATCCTTGTACTTGAAATATTTGGAGACGAGGGGGAGGGGGAAGTAGCCCAGAATAATCCATAAAGAAGTGATTGGTGTATATGGTGCCTGGGATAGGGTCTCGTAGAATGTCTATAAAAGCGTTCGATCTATCGATTCCGGTCTCGGAAGATTTAACTCACGGTGCACAGAAGGACAACGCAGGTTGTCATGTTGCTTTTTGAGTACAGAGCAAACATCAATGCGGCGTGACCGTCAGTGGCGGGAGAAACCGTCGCTGTCACGTCAATAGTTATAATGAGTCTGGCATATTGCAAGACCAGTTATAATGCAGTTATTACTGGACCGCTGGCTTAAAAACACTAAAACGAACGCTCTCTACTCAAATGGCCAAATATTTTACATATCACGATGCCATACGCAAATGTTGAAACTGTCCGACAATTTAACAGTACAGATACCTTCACTCTCAAATACAATCGAAACTATGTACTCGTGAAATCCGGATTCGTGCCGCTCCTCAACGAACATGCTGATGGATTTCAAGAAGAGTTTCAAAGTAGAAAGTACTAGAACGATCTTAGTGTTGAAGAGCCATTTAAGGATGCCGTTGAATACCAGTCATATTGTTTTTCAAATCATACAAGAAATTAAATATCATAACATGTTCGTTCACTATAAATTCATATTAAAGACACCAAAATTAGCAATATTGATCCTATTCCTACATACCGACGACGACCGTTGAGTCCCGACCTCTAACAGGGCTCGAGCTGAACAAAAAAGGTTATTTTACGGTGGCCAAATAATCATATCGACGAATCCAATTAGTCAAAGGTCGACTAACGCAACCGTCGTCCCAACAAATCCACTCTAAGCCGTCTTCTTATCACACTGTTTGTTGTAAACAAACATGGGTGGGGGCGATCGCGATCCAGCGCACCCTGTGGCCCCCCCCCGCCTTTACAAACAGCAAACTGATAGACCCAGCAATAGCCCGGCTCCTCAACACCAAGTATTGTCCTCCCTTTTATGAAAATAACAAAATCGCAGTCCTGGTCGTCACCACACGCCTTCCAACAGGTTTCCGGGCCCTTGGCTGCAATGACGTTCTTGCTCACATCTTCAGGCTGTCCGTAGTTGCAAACTTCATCGATTAATGTATCGGTGGTCCCAACACGCTTGCCAGCAAAGTTCTGGGCCGTCGGTTGCAACGGCGTTATTCCATCCATCGGGAGGGTCTGGGTAAGCGCATAGAGATGCAATAGGGGTAGCGGTTAGCCGGCAGGAAGAAGTTGTAGTAATAGTGCCGCTGGTAGCGCTGCTTGCAAGGGGAGAAGCAGAGACCAAGCAGCCTATGAAGGATAGAAAGATGAAAGACTTCATATTGCTAGAGGGGTAAGAGAAACGTATATGGTTTTTATTGAAATTACGGATATCAATTTGGGGAACTTAACCTTACATTATATTCTTGCGGCTGACGGAGTTTTGATTGTGATTCAAAGAAAGTCATTTAGATTGATAAAAGATGTTTCGTATTCATGGCAGAGTCACCGCGCCTAGTGATAAAGCGCGAAGTTTGGTAAGTTCGAGTTAGCAAAATACCTAGATAGGAAGCATACAATTTTCTTGGAATGCGCCCTATTTTCTTTGATCCTAGCTTGGTGTTTGCGTTAAAGTTTTGTCAAGGTCTTCGCCCTCGTATTGGAGTCTTTATAGTCATTATAGATGCATGGATATAAATTAATCTCTCCGTTTTTTAGTAAAATATTCACATCTTTCTATTTGTCAATCCATATGAATAAGAACGCCTGGTCTATGCCTTGTGACTAGATCTGTGTTTGTAGAGGCGGCCTCAATCCAAAAGGAGAAAATAGATGTTGAAGTTAAATCAATGTGTTGGTGCTTCCAGGGTTTGTGCCTTTTATTAACCTCTTAAAGGACAACCAGATGGCGAGGTAGCCCGGGGCGTAAAATATAGGTTATTATGTTCCAAGAAACGGCGTTCTTTGTTGGCTTCCTCTTAGGTGAACCTAAATGGTCGGGAAATCCAGACCTAGCTTACGGTACTAAAATTGCAAGGCCCGCTTACAGTTCACCTCCGGTTGATTCCCCAATTTGTAAAATTAAGCTTTCGTTTTGGTTTTGGCAGTTTTGAAGGCGGAGAGTCGACTACCTTTGTGGTTTCGTTTGCCTCTGCTACTTTTGTCTGCTTATCCAGTTGTGTTTCCTCATCCTCCGTTGCTGTGTCATGTTGACCTCTAACCTCATCCGAGCGGTTCAAAGCTTTCAAACCAACAAGAACTGCGCCTTTGACGACGGCGGTAGCCCTATAGTCGAGTACGATGGATTAAACAACGTGTCACCGAAATATAACCTGAATTTTAGACTTACGCGCCTTGAGGTGGGAAGATATTAATACCATATGGACCTGCCCACTCGACAATTTGACTGAAAAGGTAAAGAGACTCCCCAAACCCACCAACCAGCAAGATAGTCTACCCTTCGATCAGCTCAATAATACAATTATATCTCAACTTGATGTTCTTACGTCAACTCTGGCAGTACCTGAATCCTGCGCTTCTTTTATCTGATTGTATATTAAAGTTATAATCTTTACAATCACAGGGTCGAAAAAAGACCGCATTTCTTCTCTTGTTATTACGAATTTCCCATTTCGAATACCGGCTCCAAGCAGATCGTTGATATCCGGTACATCGACCTATGGAAAGAGAAACAGGCGGTTGCCAGATTAGCCGATTTCCTAAATTCCCAGTATTTTGGAACATACAATATAAGCGGCTTGATCCGGCCGGTCTCTAAAATTGCATTTCACTGGTTGAAAATTTTTGATAACTTTCTGGCGAGCGTGTAGTGACAATGTTTCGTATCTATCGCCCATTTTCTTTTTGAGGAAGTCTTGAAAGTTTCGATCGACCGCAGAAGATCCAGCAAATGCACCATCCGGTTCAGTACATTTTCTTAATCTCACCGTAGGAGTGACCTAAAGTTATTGGAAACTATTAAACAGGTATCCTCACGGGAATACAGGATACTACTTACTTCGAGGCATTGGTATGTGATCACATCGACAGTTCCGCCGCTGTGTATAACTTTGTCAGTAGGCCAGCTATCGGTTGATAATATTTAAATGCGCAAATAATGTACCCGGCATCGCAAACAACGAATCTTTCATTGGCCTAGTCCCGTTTAATTTGTATAATCGCGCTAGAAATCAAATCTTATAAAGCGAAAACTAACCTTCAAAGCTGTGACGGTGCTGCAGAACAAAGCCGCAGCTTCGGGTTCACTAATGGTTGTCAAATTGTGTCCACGCAGAAATCCTGCATTTTCTGCACATTTCAAGGTTCTTTGTTTTGCGCTTTCGTTCCACAAAGCCGGTACGGTAAGCACAAAATCGATCTGTGGAGTTTCATCCCACTGTTTTATCACTTCGGACAAAATCTTCATGGACTATAAAATTCGCTTAGTACCAGTTTCCAAAACAGACGAAAACAGCTCATAGTGTGTTATCGTACGTGGACATATAAAGTGTATAGGAAGTCCGTGACCACGTCCATAATATCAAGACCTTGAGGTATATTAACTTTGCGTAGAATTTCAGGATCATTTGATTCTAGAAGAAGTTTGAACCTATGAAATATAGTCAACAATAAAGCCAGGCTATGAGGATTAAAAAAAAATTATCATACCAACAAAGTCGCCTTCGAGTCAAAGGGATATCCCAACCCCAATCGTATTTAATTGTTGAACCATCATGGTAAGAAAGTTCGGTGGGAACCTAGAACTTAGAATGAGCTGCATATTCTAGCATCGGAGCAACTTTCGAGACCATACCGATATCTCTTCACGACCTTCAGCCCCTGGCCAATTCTTTATAATATTGATATTTTCTATTTACCCTCGATTAGAAACTTCCCTAACTCAGATGATACTGTTGCCTACCTGGTTGTAATGAGCTTGCCCAAGCAATCGAGCTATATGAGGTTCCAAAATCCACACCAACGATAATACGATGTGTGGTTTGACTTCCCGTGACTGCCAGCTTAGGGTATATTAGTTCTATTCTTTGGCCCTTTGTTGTCCCCCATGGGACATCTGCGGGAAGTTCAACTGGCATGGTAATTGGTTGAGGCGTAGTTCTCGTGTCGGCAAATTTGTGAGTGGCAGGAACGGAGAGTTCACCGGGCTGGGGTAGAGGCGAAGAAAAGTCTAATAAACAGTCGTGATTTTAGTGAAAAAGAATGGTTTCTGAACTTTTGTTTTGGAAACAGATATACATTGAGAGTATTCGTGAAGCAACATACCTTCAGCTTTGTATTCGAATGTCTTGGCATAGATTGGCAACTCAAAGCCGGGCGGTACGAGCTGTCTATAAAAGTCGGCCTCGTGGAGGTTACCCCGAGCGATGAATAATGTTTGTAAAAAGTAGTATGCTAAATGCATGTATTCGGGTAGATTCGATTTCCTAGCCATTTTGGCGGCCTTCTTACAGGTGGTAAAGGCGTTATCATACTCTTTTCTCCGTAGTAGTATCGCTGATTCGAGACTGTAAGTTTTCAGCAAAGTCGTAGGATCAATCAGCATCGCCTCGGGAATAGATGCTAGACGTCTATTCGCCTCCTCCAAGTCATCAAGCATGTACGAAATGGTGGCACCATTAATATACCAATCAGCTCCAACAGATTCGTCTTGATGAAGCAAAATCCCAAAGATATTGCTCTGGAATTCTTCCGCATCCTTCCATCTCTCGGTTCGTATTGCTTCTTCAAGTTTGCTGCGGTAGAATTTCAGGCGCTCTACATAGATGAATGAATCTTCCGAAGATTCAGAATCGTGGCGGTTGAGACTTGGAGGAACAGAAGGATTAAATGGGGTCGTGGTAGCATGTTCAAAAGCGTGCGGTCCGTCAGAGAAAGGCTTTTGTTGGACTGTCGACTCATTGTTTCTGTAATCATCCCAACCACCCTGTCGGCTTGCTATTGATTCCTGCTGCCTACCCGGCAGCGACGGATTTCCAGCCGCGCTTGACTCCAGATTATGCCTCGCAAGCTGATGCGTTGTTGATTCTATGGCGCCAGCTAGTTCGATGGGTGCCGAAGATTCAAATGTCAGGCTAGCGCTAATAACTTTGGAGGATGATGAAACATTCTCTTGAAGTAATTGGGGATACCCTTCAACCTGTGAAGCCGCATGATTGTTCAGCTACCAATTTTTCATGATTTCGTGGGTTGTGATCAAGGGATTTGGAGCGGATTCTGTTGGTCACCTTCTCAGCGTTTTCAAAGTGTGCCCTTCGGTGCTGTTTTTCTCCAACAGGCTTGCGGTGGAACTGCCGGTCCATGCCGTGGGGTTACGCGAGCTACCGTTCCTCTGCAAAGCTAAAGCGATCGCCGAGCGGATTTTAAAATATTGATAGGGATGATCTCGCGGTCGATAGAATAGAAGCTTTCTTAATTACCCAATTCCAGAACGGCTGCCGCTCGTGTTGCTGCGCTTTGAGGCTGAACTTGAAGGAGCAAACGCGAAGGGCTACCCCTCCATGGATCCATCGCTCGGCCGATTTCAAGGCTCCTGAAATTCATTTGCCCGATAATCAACAATTGACCACGTGCATGAAACAACGCGACATCCGACATTCCAGGTGTTCGTACCTGCGCGGTTGCCCCAAAGATACACTACCGCTATCCAGAATTACTAAAATCAAGTCTACTCTCGCTACGATAACACACCGCATCGTGTAGTTCGGAAGCCATTACGTGCAATGCAATGCATCCTGGCGTGATTCCCAGCTTGGATCCAACCGAGCTAAGATCGCTACAGGATTCGAGACATTTTTACGACGCATCGATGGGCCTGTTCTAATGCTGAAGCCCATTGTATATTTATCTTAAAACAAGCGAACGAGCCGATAAGTATTTCGTATAATTATATAGGTCAAATGTTAAGTGATGGCGAAACATTCAAGTAATTCAAGTAAATATTTCTTTTTTGAATTATTGATTGACAGAGCATTTTCGGGATCGCTCGACTTTGCGTACGGGCAAGGGCTTTTGCTTCGTTCAACAAACGACAACAAACGGCATATGCATACAATTTGTGGATGTATCAGAACATAGAATCCGACCATTGGAGGATATGAGATGATATTACCATGCGAAATGCTACTACCGTACTTCATGATATCTCAAAGCATAACAATATGAAATAGTAATGCGAGCGACTTTTTACCAGAAATTTCAGTTGTCTCCTAGGTAGAATAAAAATATACCGAATATATTCCGATGATACTTCTACTTGATAATTTGAAAATAGATCCCAAAATAAAAACTCCTTGATCAGAGTGGGGTAATGCGTGTCTGCTTTTCTAGTTAGGCTGTATCGCCTGGAACCCAGCAATCGGGCGACAGGTCTCCAATGTACCCCCAGCCGTTGCAGAATGCCTCGACACCATGGCATCAAATCCAGTGGAAGAATAGAAATACAGGAATTGCTGATCGGCCTGATTTCTGTCCTCGCAGTACCAGAAAGTAGACATGTTACTTGGTACATTGGCCGGGTCAATGTAAAAGGCATTATCGGTATCATTCCAGGTGACGAAGAGAAGGTTCTGAGGTAGCAACGCAACGACATCAATGTCAGCCATGGCACTCGGAATAGATCTGGTGAGAATCCCGTATTCAGTGGCAGAAGGTCTGGCTTGTTGGTGGCCAGTGCAAATGTGGACGTTGCAGTTGTGAAGGGAAACCCGAGCACTCCGAGATCAGAGGCGCTAACAAGGACCTGCTGCCATAGAATCACACCCGTACTCTGGGAATCGCCAGGTGCGACGTCAATGGTAAACCCAGGTGTCCATGATTTACCAGTGCTTGAAGGTGGAGCGGTAAGCACCCCAGGGTAGGAAACCGGTGCCCTGACCCCCGGAACGACGGTGAGATAGAGGTAGGGCTGGAAGAACGTCGATGCGGGAACGGTCGCTCCCAAGAACCCCACAGCCGCGACCGCAGATGTAAGCCAAATGGAAGTTGAAGTCACAGTTATAGTGGGTGTAGACACGACTAAGACAGGGCTAGAGGTGCTGGATATGGTGGAAATGTAGAAAGACGAGGTTGTTGTAAAAGCCGTTGTCGTGGGCGTACTCGGGACTGTGACGGCACTAGAGCAACCAGCGCGAACTTGAGCGTCATTGAAGCTGGCTAGTGAAGCAGGTGTAGTTATTGCCCTTCGCACGTTCCTAGCTTGCATCGTGGCATTCGTGGCAACATACTCGGTGAATGAGTACTCGGTGGTGGTTATAGTTCCAGTGTAGGTAGTTGAGGTTGATATATATAACCCCACCGATGACGGAGGTGTAAGTACCAGTGACAGATGTCACAGCAGACGTTGAGGTCTCAGTCACGATCGCAGTGTAGCCTAGCAAATCTGAGCAAAAATTTTGGTCCCCGTTCTTCGTGATGATATCGTACGGAGCCTGTGAGGTAGGGATGGATGTAGAGGTGGACGTGGGGGTGGATGTCGAAATTGAAGTTTCGACTACTGTAAAAGTCAGCTGCAACGATGTGTAGTTGCTTGGTATGGTGGCGCCAACCACGGCCATTTTGAGCGTGTATGATCCATTGCTCTGCAGTTGTTAGTATAGAACATATGTGAAACCGCCAAATTTCAGTTGCAGTTTACCATTAGAGAAGTAAAAGATGGCTGTGATACCCGCAGGAGCCACCAACCCTGGTACTTGATGCAATCAGTCATCTAGAGCAGCTGCAGACTGTTTGACGCGCGATGTGTTCGCCACCTCGAGCTGTTCTTTCCCCCAGACGGAATACTGAAGTCGAGCTAACACTTGCAAAGTCTGTCAGGTTAGCTTGGAAGAAGATGGCCTCTTCAGGATCCGCAACCGTGAAGAACTGACCATCGGTTGTCAATTTGAATGTGGGTGCGAGCCTAGAGCTAGCTAGATCTGTGAATAAATGACTTCCATCGTCAACTAGGACGGTGTAGAAATTTCAAACGTGTTGGCACCCTGAAGTAGAAAATGTGGGGGTGCGGATGGTATAACGGAGGAAACCGAGCTGCTGCTAGAACTCGAGCTAGAGCTGGAACAGGAACTAGACGTTGTGGAGCTTCTTGTACGTGAAAGTGCACGAGAAGGCCTCAAACTTGAAGTACTGTCTAGAATTATAGCGCTACTGGCAGAAATAGAGGAATTGCTGGTGAGTAGGGGCCGCCAACTAATATTTTCGCATCTTTGTAAACCTGTCTCAGGGCAATCTGAGTTGACTATTACGGTATATATTTGCCTAGTTCTTTCGAGAACGGTCGTCGTGGATTATAAGGAGGCTACCCCAATTACTGTCCAAATGACCCAGAGAGAGTATGATATTTCATATTTTAACAATGAGAGGCTCGTCTGGTTTCGGTGGTTCGACCTTAGGTGAGATGTGGTCGATCGGAATGATCCTAGTAAGCCAGTGAGAGACTGGTTGGTATTGCCATCTAATGCAACCTATATAAACCCGTTCCGATATTTCCATTGTGGCTTTGTCTCTTTGTTCCTCGCGTCTATTTACGAGGCATTTATAACCCTAAGGCAATAAACTTCTATATATAGGAACGCATGCACGCGCTGGTGGTTGTGTATGTGTATCTATAAGACATAAAGTTTGAAGAGGAAACAGATCAGTCTTCTAATTGGAAATATTTACCGGGCTCAGAGGGCCAAGTAACGGTGTGTCAATTTTGGTAGATCCACGTACAGTGATCCCTAGTTTATCAATGAGAGAACCTCCAGCTACCCCCCCAAAGATCAGCTACCTACAGTCGCTATATTAGGTACTTGATTTATTGTTATTTAAACAAACGAACCCCATATAAAACAGAAAACAAACCACATTAAAACTAGACAGAAAGAGAGGTACCACGACAGTCAAATAAACCATCTGGAATCAGATTTTTTACTCCGATATCAACGACTTTTCCTACCATATCGACAGATGCTTCCCTATGTCTCCAACCGCGAACATATTCAGCGATATATTCATTCTTGATTTCTGGATCTTCAATTGCAGCTAATGCTAGGGGATAAGAGTTTGGCACAACATCCAGCATCATCGCTAGAGAATCTAAGCGTCCTCTTTGTATCGCGAAAGCGATTGCAGACGTTTCATCACCGCAAGGGGCGTAAACATTCCCACCCTCGCTAAGGACGTAAGCGACGGTTTCCAAATTTCCACTATATATAGCACCCCGTAGTGCCGTTGCACTATAGTCTACATCGTCACCCTCATTAATATGAAATCCCTGGCTGATTAGAAATTTTAAACAGCCCAGACTGAATTCGGCGGCATAGTCAAGTAAAAGAATGCCATCTTCTTGGAATTGATGATACCTCGTCGGGCCTATATTTTGAGAGCCGGCAGTACTTGTATTAGCGGGATAAAACTTCATGAGAAGTTTGAGAAATTCCAGGTTGTTGTTGGTAATCGCTCTTTCCAAGCAGCATCTATACAAGTATTTGCGGCGATCGTTCCAGAACACCGAATCTAAGTTTGCGTAGAAACCTTTTTGGAGAATGAATTCGAGGGTTTCACAAACACTCGAGACCGAGATGCAGCATTCATCATAAAATAAACTAAGTTGAAAAACTAGGAGAATCACAAACGGTTTGCTATTGTTGCGAAGTAAGATGTCCTTGGCGGTAAGGACATCATCACATTGCAAAGCTGAAATGACCGCCGAATTGCCGGATATTCGGCAGTCCCAAAGCTCCTCAATAGTATCTCGATCCCTAGCTTTTATCGCTCGAATGAAGTCCGGGTGAATGTCACCGCTGGTGTAAACACCTGACGTGAGCCGACAGTAGAATCGATCCGTTATGGTGGATTTGTCTAGTAAGAAACAAAATAACCAGCAGTATTTGAGTGTGAAAGCTATCTCAATAGGCGTATTTATCTCTTGGATATGAAAATATGGCTCATAAAAACATTGATAATACGTATCCCCAACATTTTCACTGATCTTTTGCAATAGATCGACTTTTATACACTGATCAGTAGCGGCGCCACCATCCAGAAGCGCCTGAAGTACAGCTTCTAGCGAGGAGCCCTCGCACCCGCTAAAAAGCATACCTACTGATATGATCTCTTCCCATAGATAGGTTTGCCAGAAATTTGTTTGATTCAAATCAACCCCGAAATTAAGTAGTATCTTCAGAGCAACGGCTCGCTGGCCATAGTAGGATGAGAAGATGTCCAAGTGAAATATGCTATAGAAGTCAGAATAAGTCGAGTGGTATGAATGTGGCCACCCCCTAGTTGTGGCCACCACCATCGCGAATAACGAAATTATATATTATTAACAACAGTTCTGTCAGTCTGAGGGTTACAAATACAAAAAATATATAAATCTACTCGATTTCACCATCCATATCACTTTCGTACCCTGAATATTTTATTATTTTGGGCTGTATACGGCTTAATTGTTGTAAAAATACCTCATTTTTAACAACTAAGACATCATTTTTTTTGTTAAATATCATCTTGTTTATTACTACTATGGTAAGTTTGGGCTTGCATCTTCGTTGCAAAGCTATTTCTGCCAGAGTGATAAATCACTTATTCGGATTTTATTATATTTTTTGTTTTTTTATTAGTTGAATTGCTTTTAATTCAGCTTGCAAGCCTTGCATTTCTTGTTATAGCATGGTATTTTTAATTATATATTTATTAAAATTTTTATTAATTTTGCAAATTGCCAATTATATAAAAAGATTTTGAATAGATGATTTAAATATACAGTTAATATTTAGACTTTTTATTAGAATAGTAATATTATTATTTTATTTTAAAAACAATATATGTGGTTGCTAGGCTACTACTATCTAATAGTTTTATAATATTTTATTATAATTACAGGAATAAAGCCTAGTTGCTTTTTATCTTATAATTATATTTTTTTTTATAAAACTAGTTATATATATTTTAGTATAAAATTTAAAAAATAATATTTTATTTATTTAGGTGGTATTTATTAAAGTAATAAAGTCTTTAAATTACTACTTGTATATTGTTTTTAATACTAAAAAATATTTTAGATCTAAAGATTGGGTGATATGAGAGATATAAGCAGGCAAAAACAAAAAATATATATTATTAAAATAGTATTTAAATATAAATTTGTTTATTATATGTGAGTTATGGTTGTTAATTATTAGTAATTATATTATAGATATGTTACTAGTATTAGTTTTTAGTAAAAATATTTTGATTAATTATTCTAAAGTAATAGTATTGCTAGTCTAGCTATTTTCTGAAAATGTTATATGTTAATTAGGTTGTTGTTTTAATATTTGGGCTTAAAATTATTGATTTTGAATAGACTTTGCTTTAAAAATTACTAGTGGATTGAGGATATGGTCTAAAACAGAGATATACTCTATAAATGATATTTAAGAACACAATTAATCTATTTTTATAAGTACTTAATACTTTTGATAACTGGAGTTTTTAATAATAAGGCTATTTATATTTATTCTAACTACTATATCATTTTTGTTTGTATTATATTATTATTCTAGGTGGATCTAAGATATTATCTTATAGAGGTTGAAAAGTTTATTGATATTAGTTAGATTGGTATAATTGATATGCTGCTAATCTGTATGACGGCCAAGCTTGGTTTTGATGTATAGGTGGTGGCGAATAAAGTTAGTAGTTTACTGTTTATCTAATAGGATGCTGTTACTTTGTTTTGTAAGAACACTAGTTATAATATTATGTAGTTAAATATATATAAAAGCATAACCAAAAACTTCTTAATATAAAATCCATTTTATAAGTCTTTTTTTTTATATTTTAGAGAGTTGCTGCTGGTTTTCATGCACAATACTATGTAGCTGTCAGGAGGTAAGCCGGTTTTGAAAAATGGTCCGAAATATTCTATAAGTGGTGGTAGTGGTATAGAGAGAGCTGCTATCTTGGACGGCGCCTATTACAGCAGCTATATTGATTTCGTTATATCGTCTTTTGGGTATTGTAATAATGGATTTGTTAGCGAAAACAGGCTCAATTGGCTAGATACCGTGGTTGTACGGATGAAAAACAAAAAAACGCGTGTTCGCGTTAAGTGAGATTTCGCGAAAAAAAATGGTGGCCACAACTAGGGGGTGGCCACATTCATACCACTCGACTTAATAAAGCCCCTCATCGCCAGAGATCCAAGGTATTGCATCAATCGCGATACAGGCAGCCCTTTCCGCAGATATCGAGTATTTCCATTGCAAGATTTCAACGACGCATTCCGTTAGAAGAGGTTGTACGCATGTGGCTTGCACGAGAACAATGTCTACCGGATCTTTGTCGTCCAAGTATTTTGGCGCATCTAGAGTGGTGATTTCGGCCGTACATTTTACGACTATATCGTAAAATGTCATTCTGTCCAGCAACTCCCAGGCAAATAGTGGCCTCGCATCATAGTTTAATGTGCTAATGCCGGACTGACCAAATTGTAAACCTAGATTCTGACATAAGACTTTTACCATATCCTGTTTGTCCCACACTATTGCTTCGAATAAGACTGTGAACTTAGAGCGAGTAAATCCACATTCCAGTAACAGTTTTAGTTCCGTTGCCGTTTGCGAATACAATGGTATATTCTGTAATCCTGTCTTATAGGGATGTAGTTCTGGGTTCGGAACTTTGGAATTCCACAACCGACAAAATATTGCGACGTCCTCGGGATTCGACTTGCAAGCAAATAAAAGATCGCATGCTTCCTGCGATAACTGCGGGGAAAGATTGGCTTTTGATATATCGGATATGATGTCTTTCAGAGCTCTTCGAGCAGTCACTCTTGCATCAGGGAAATATAAAAAGGCATAAAGGTGGCGATAAAGACTTTTCTTTAATTGAGGGTGGTGGTCGTAAATGAAATCGAGCATTTCATCATCCTTTCGAAGATAGAAAAATGTTATCAAGACTGAACATGTCGCTAATATAGATGGCGAGTCATTTGATAGCAAGCTCCGAAGGTGGGTTCGGAAACCGTGTGTATCGACCTGATCTAACAGTTTGTGAATTGCTGCATAATTCCACCCGTCGAAAATCCCATTTGATATCATGTAAATTATTACCCCAATAACCGGAAGTTGATGAGGTGCTCCATGGACACCGACAGCAAAATCTTTATCTGTAGGTCTCCCAAGGCTTGTGGGCAAAAGTCGCTCAAGAGACCGGTATAATTGTCCGATTGGCGTGTGGAGTGAGTATATGATGACGGATTTCTTGATAACCGGTAGTATATATGTCTCAAGATTTGGTGAAGGGCTTCGGACAAGGCCGTAAGATTTAGTTGTTTCGAGAACCTGGCTAGTGGTGTTACTAGCCGATTTATAACAAGGCTCGATAGTGCGCCCAGAGGAACACCGACCAGCGAATGCTTCGAGACTACATTTTGAGAATAATCTGTCCGTAAACGTAACATTCCGTGATTCCCATCGCTTAAGCCTCTTTTCAGGTACTTCCGTCGTTTCATCCAGGAAAATTCTTGATCTTTTGCCTAAAGCTGAACGGGCAGCAACGGCTTGATACACTTTTTGGTATTCTTGATGGGTTAGGCGCTTTTTACATCCCCACTTCATCAAGCGATCGCGATATTGATGTTGTCTGGAATTATACCAAGTCAAGGTTAGCTATGCAAGCTTTTTTAGCTCTGAGATCATGGTGAATGTTATGGACTCATACTTTAAATCCAAACTGTACGTTTTATTGATGTGCTCGACTATGGCACTAAGGGTCCAACAGTTTGTAGTGTACAGAAACTCGATTTCGTTCCGAATGAGCGGATCGTCAAGTTCACTGGATCGCGGGGCTCTCTTCTTTTTCGTCGCGGGCGACGACTCGATTTGCGTTGGACAATCTTCGGTTGGGTTGGGCGAAATCTCCATCCTGAACAAAAAAGGTCTAAATCAAAGGCTCTAAGCTTGTGCTAAGAAAGCAGCTGACGGGTAGGCAAGTTCTATAGAGAAGCGTTTTTCGAAGATGAAATTCTTAAAGTATAGTTTAGTGGGCCATCGACACGGAACTTGGAATCGTGGAGAGGGTTCTCGGAGATCCTTTTATACCAAGCTTTGAAGGCTTGAGTATGAACGAAAGCGAACGGCCTGCCCTCTGGAACACCTTGGTCGTGGCACCTCGCGGTCTTAAACGCGTTTTGATTGGATGTTGGCATTTGTCGTTCAAGCTGGCGAGCTGCTGAGGGACTGGGCTTACCCTCTTTCATGCATGCCGGCATCCTACAAAGGACTACAGCCAATAATATCTCGGTATAACGTTCTGACAGGGACCAGGGCATTATATTCCTTTCAGAACTTGCTGGCTCAGGTTTCCATCGGTCCCGGATTTGCAATGCAATACATACTTACAACACAACAGGCTCGCTTGTAAAATTGTGGTGACTTATCGATTTATGAACCGCACCGCAGAGGGTGGCTGCTTTCCGAAGCGGGGCAACGAGGCTGAATATTTAAAGAGATCTAACTCGAGACTCTTACCCAAAGCTCGCGAATGGAGCATATTCTGTTCTCTAAATTTACCCAAATTAGCGACTTTCACGCTATGCTGCTAACATGTGCGACCCGAGGAACTATACCGTTGGTTGGATCTGCGCTTTAAGCGTAGAGTACACTGCTGCACGAGAATTTCTTGACGAAAAGCATGACGAAGGACCAGCAGAAGTATCCCCGAACGACAATAACGTTTATAGTACCCTGGGTAGAATCAGCAAACATAATATTGTTATAGCAGTCTTGCCAGATGGAGAGTACGGTTTATCCTCTGCGGCAAGTGTCGCAAGAGACATGTTACACAGTTTCCCAAATATTAGAATAGGCCTCATGGTCGGGATTGGTGGTGGTGCACCTAGTGCAAGCATGATATCCGCCTAGGCGATATTGTGGTCGGTACTTCTCGAGATGGGAAGAGTAGTGTGTTCCAATACGACTTCGGCAAAGCCATACAAGATCAAGATTTTCGGCCAACAGGGTTCTTAAATCAATCGCCTCCGCTCCTTCGGGCTGCAGTAAGTGGTCTCAAAGCTCAATATGAGAGCGATGGCCATCAGCTCGAAGACGCTATCGATGCAATCTTCAAGAGGAAGCGAAGGATGCGGCAGAAGTACGCAAAACCGACTATCGATAGACTATATCGAACCGAATTCACGCAGCCAGAAGAGGGCGCGAGCTGTTCAGTAGCATGCGACCCATGCAACTTGATATCATGCCCCGATCGAGATGAAGACGAAGATACCCCGATGATTCACTATGGCCAGATCGCATCAGCAAACCGTTTAATGAAGGATGCTAGATTAGAGATCAGCTCTCAAAAGACGTTTTGTGTTTCGAGATGGAAGCAGCGGGATTAATGAATCAGTTTCCATGTTTTGTTATCCGTGGAATATGCGACTATTCAAATTCTCATAAGAGCAAAGAGTGGCAAGGGTACGCGGCAATGGCGGCAGCCACCTATACTAAAGATCTTCTCCGCCAGATCGCCCCGAACAGAATCGAGTCAGAGAAGAAGATCGCCGACGTTCTCGCTGGTAATACTGATGAAATTTATGATTTTCCTGTTAACAGTTTCTAATATCTATAATGGTAGATCTCCAACAGAGTATTCCGAACACAGAAACCAATGTCCACAAACTTCTTCGCGGACAACGCGATCGAGAATAAGAAACTATTCTAAAATGGTTGACACCGGTTGATTATGCGGATCAGCAGATTGCCTTTATCCGTCGGCGGCAGACAGGGACCGGCCAATGGCTTCTAGATTCAGCGGAGTTCAATGCTTGGGTTGAAGGCGAAATGCAGACGTTATTCTGCCCTGGAATCCCCGGAGCCGGAAAGACGATACTGGCAGCCATCGTGGTCGAAAGCCTATATTCTCGGTTCTAAGACGATCCGAACGCGAACATTGGTATCGCGTACCTTTACTGCAACTTCCGCCGACAAGATGAGCAAAGGGCTGAAGATCTCATGGCAAGGTTGGTCAAACAATTAGTTCAGGGGCTGTCTTCCTTCCCGGAGTGCGTAACATCGCTCTATGACCGCCACCAGAAAGGAATAAAACCACAGCAATTAGATGAAATATCGAGGATTCTTCAGTCTGTAGCTGCTCTATACTCTAGAGTCTTTATTGTCATCGATGCGTTAGATGAGTGTCGAGAGGCCGGCAGGTGTCGAGCGAAATTTCTTGCAGAAATTTTCAGCCTTCAAGCCAAAAGTCGAATTAGTCTCTTAGTAACTTCGAGGTTCGTACCTGAAGTTGTCAAGCAATTCACTGGAAGCACAGCACTAGAGGTTTGTGCGAGCAAAGAGGACGTGCATAGATACGTGAGTGGCCACATAGGGCAGCTTCGACCTTTTGTAGCCAAAAACAAGCAACTACAAGAAGAGATTGAGGCTTCGATCTCAGAAGCTGTCGACGGAATGTATGTTTCTAGCCAAAGTTTTGAGAGAGGAGTAACTACTGATATTTGATAACAGGTTTCTCCTTGCTCAAATTTATCCTGGCTCACTCGATGATAAGACCACAGCGGTGATGGTTAGAAAGGCGTTAAGGCAACTCCGAAAACAGACACCAAGATCAAGCGAGAGCGAGAAGCTGGATGTGTTAAATCAAGCATACACAAACACGATGGATAGGATCAACGGGCAAAAACCGGGCTATGTGAGCTCGCTCAGAAAGTCTTGTCTTGGATTACGTGCGCTAGGAGGCCGTTAACGACAGCAGAACTTCAACACGCTCTTGCGGTAACCGTTGGTGAACCCGAAATTGACGAACATGATCCAGAAAATGAATCACAAACCGAAGACATGGTTTCTGTATGCGCCGGTCTGGTCACCGTTGATGAAGAAAGCGGTATCATTCGATTAGTCCATTATAGGACGCAGGAATTCTTCGAGAAGACTCGAAATACTTGGTTTGCTAATGCCGACGCCAAAATGGCGCGGATATGTCTTACCTACGTATCGTACGACACCTTTTCATCCGGTTTTCTTCCATCTGATGCAGAGTTCGAATGGATGTTAGAATCGAGTGCTCTATATGACTACGCTGCACGCGAATGGGGATATCACGCTCGTGTAGCTTCAATTGAGGCGAGAAATGTGGAGTTAGAGCAGTTAATGTTATGTTTTCTTAAAAGTTCAGCAAAGGTTTCTTGTTGCGGTCAAACGATGAAGTCTCACGGCGGATTACCTGCCGGCTATGGCCAAACGCCGCCAAATCGAGTGACGGGCATACACCTTGCAGCATACTTTAGATTAAGCGAAATGATTAGAATTTTGCAAAAAGATGGATGCGACTTGGATTCTAAAGATACTGACGACAGAACGCCACTATTATGGGCTGCAGAGAACGGAGATGAAGCTGTAGTAAAGTTGTTGTTAGAATCAGGTGCCGAAATAGAGACAGAGGACGTGGATGAGAGAACGCCATTATCCTGGGCTGCACAGTGCGGACATGAGGCAGTGGTGACGCTGTTGTTGGAAGAAGGTGCCGAAAGAGAGACTAAGGATATAGATGATAGAACAGCACTATCATGGGCTGCAGAGAGCGGACACAAAGCGGTCGTGAAACTCCTGTTAGAGAAAGGCGCCAAAATGGAAGCTAAAGATAATGATTGTGGTCGAACACCACTATCATGGGCTGCACGAGACGGACATGAGGCAGTGGTGAGGCTCTTGTTAGAAAATAACGCCGAAATAGAAGCCGAAGATATGGATGAGAGAACACCACTGCTATCAGCTGCACGGAATGGATATGAGGCAGTAGTAAAGTTACTATTGGAGAAAGGTGCTGATGCAGAAAGGCTCGAAACTGGAGTTTTTGATTGTGGGACACCATTATCAGAAGCTAGTGACAAGGATTATGAGCCAGTGGTAAAGTTTTTATTGTAGAAAGCTGCCGTCATAGAAACTGAAAATTTTGATAAAACTCTTTGCTTTCATTGATTAGAACTACTTTTATACTGGCACCTATAGATATTGATTTACTCTCGCGTCAACGTCTCGTGCAAATACCACGTTAGCGCTACTCCCTTCACCAATTCAGAGCGTCGTTCAACAGCACCCACCATGCTCCCTTTAATTATATAAATCACCTACCACCTAACAGCTAACGGCTCAAGGGCCTCGCAGTAGCGTCGCAAAAGCACCTCCATAGACAATTCCAAATCTACAGTTAGAAAACTTTAAGCTCTTTGTAATTCCTCTCGTTATTTTCAATGCATAGAGAGATAGAACTGATCGACAAACAAAACTATGTAACAGAAACAGAGTAATTATAAATATTGGAACTCGTGGACAAATTTCGCTTACAAAATTTACTGAGCGGAAATAACTCTGTATCGATGTATTGAATTTCGGTGCTACCCTATCTTCAAGTTCGCTTATAAAATAAATATCCGCAACATTCCGGCTGAAAGAACCATTATGAACACCCTGGTATCCCTAGAGAACTTGCCGTTGTGGATCCGAGACCAACCCAACTCCTCATCGCGTTAATAATAGACATATCCCTATGCACCCGCGTATATTTCCCCTGAGTCAAAGTATAACTGCAAGCAGTGGCAACATATGCTTGATCATACGGTACTCCAAGGCATCCGCTCAAAGACTGGCTACCAGTATACAAAGAACAATCGCTGAGACCGTCGGGGAATCCGGATGCGCCATTATCCATAAACATGTAACTAGATAGGACGTTTCGGATCTGCCAGTCGCCGTCAGTTCGAGTGAAGAGTTGCACTTCAAATGCTCTATGCTTTGCTGCATCTTTATCTTTAATGAGAACCGATCCTTTGTCTCCCATGTCACGGGATGAAGCTCCAGGACTGATATTACGTCAGCGATCTCTTATTAACCGGTATTTTTGTATTGAGTTTATTGTTACCTCTGTTGGTCATGGTCGTCATTCTGAACGACAAATCTGGTGGATGGAATTATCCAAGATCCGCAGATAGGAAATTCCTAGATGATCAAAGTCAGCTTGACTCGGCGGCAAAATGTAGAAACTGCTGAACCAACTTTTGGATAATCAGAACTCCAGATCTTCGTCTTGTCAATGTCCGTTTGAGAAAAGCCAACTGAGCTAAGTTGCGTGTTGAAATTGGTGTACCAAGACCATTGTCCACCTCCGCAGGCAAGTAAGCTGGACTCGCCGCCAAGGATGACTTCATGCCATGAAATCCAATCATCAGGGAGCGTCCCGCCTCCGAGTTTCTGCCTGAAACGACCAAGAATTGCGGCCATATTCGTTGGGCCTATATGTTTAGCAGCATCGACTCTGAACCCGCTAAAACCAATAGATAGCAGGTCGGCCAGATAGGTCGCGATACGGTCCTGAACGTATGGCTTATCACTGTTCAAGTCCACCAATCCTACAAAATGGTTAATCAGCGTGTTTAATGTTACAATAGGGAATATTCTTACCAACGAGATAACAGTCGGCCATAATAGCACCATCAGTCCAGGAGTTGAGAGCGCAGTCGCAGTGGAAATCACTAGGTCCGTATGGGACTGCTGGATACTCAGGTGCAGGTCTGGTCCCAGAGTAAGGATTAATCAGATAAGTATTAGAAGCGGTAAAGTATGGTGACCCATCAGTGGCGTTGTGACCGGTATAGGTGCTGCAATCGCTATTTCGGTGATTTTGGATATCATTCCCATTACCAGTCATGTGGTTAATAACCGCATCCGCATACACGCGAACACCGAGGGAACGGCATATGCTAATCATAGCTCTGAGTTGCGCCCTGGTTCCCATGCGAGAGTGAAGACGGTAAGAGACTGGTTGGTACAGAAAGTACCATCTAATAAAGCCAATTCAGTTTTTGATTTCAATTATCATTTTGGCGCTGAAAACTTACGGGCGGAACTGATTATCCGGTTCATAGTAGTTGGATCCCCAAACCTACAGCTCCCGTTAGCATCGACCAAGAATTTAAGAACCGATGATTTAAGACTTGCGTGCTCCTGTGGTGGCCACACTTTGACACCCATATATCCTGCCTTACTTAGGAAAGCACATTCCTTGGCAACGTCGCTGGTGAGGTCTTCAAGTTAGTAAAGACGACAAACTTATACAAGAGTGTAATACTGGCGTAAAACTTACTCGTAAGGCCATCCAAAAAGCTCAACAATAGCTCCTTTCTGCCCATTGTTGAAAGTACTTAATCCTCCAGACACTGTGGGGTTCTCCCATACGAACCAAATGGTATCCAATGTCAATGATCCTCCTGTCGAGTCGGTGACTTTGATATTGAGGCCGCCGACATTAGATGTGGTAACTTGAACCAAGTTTGAAGACTGTGCAACGTTATTAACATAATACGTCAGAGTAGCTGCTGTTTTGCTCAAGCAGTTGATGACAACCACAGCTGCCGTTCGGGCGCTATTGTACTGGATATCTGCATAGCCAACAAGCTTTCCAAAGGACTGGAAAGATGAGATGTATTGCGGATCAGTATTAGGAGGTGTTTGCCATCTTCGGTTTTCTGAAGCGTCTGGATAGGCAATCTGGCCGGACGCACAAGAGTCCAATCCGTTGAAGTTGCCACATCCAGAAGGAGACGTTGCCGGTGCCTCATACGGTATCGATGAAGCTCTAAACGGAGGTATCGCAGAAGGCGAGACGCTTCCAGTGAACACAACGACGGTGCTTGATGAAGTAGACACCCCTGTAGCGGACTTGGTAGTAGTTGTAATGGTAGTGGCTGTAGTGCTGATACTGGTGGTTGTTTTAGTGGTAGTGGTAATGGTAGTAGCGCTAGTGGTGGTGGTGGGTGTGGTGGTGGCAGTGGTTGCTTGTGAAGTCACTTGGACGTTCACAAAGTTTCCAGGGTAGTAATACCTATCACTGATCTCAGCGTTTGATCGATCTAAAGGTATAGTGAGAAGGTCTTACGATGTGCCACTAACATCGTACTCGATGTATAATTGCGTGGCGCCGACGGCAGTGCCAGAGAAGACCCAGATTTCATAGCCCGTGCTATCTGGACCTGTAGAGTACGAAGCTGAAATTGGTGTACTTTGCCAATTGCTCCCCTGCGCCCAGAAAACAGACACTACCTTTTGATAGGCTATATTTTTGATCTGGTATTATGATTTTAAGCAAAAGTCAGCGATAGCGTTAACTTTGTGCCAATCAGCGTCATTAAGTGTAAATGTAAATACGGACATTGATGGAACCGGATAACACATTGTTCGAGTATGAATAAGAATTCAAAGTAACCTCATTCGCCCGCCGTAGAAGCACACTTGCTTGTACCGAAAAGCACAAATATGCAAGTGTGAATATGAGGAGTTTTAGGTGTCGCATTTTTAGGGATCAGAAAGGCGTTGGCGTGATGAGATGAACAGACCAAGGTCCTTTCTTTCAACTCTGGGCAATCTACGAGTTTTATAGACAGTTCTTCTTCCCGAATCATATAGGTTCACCCTCGACCATAAAAGACAAGCTTGAAACCATAGAGCGGGGCCTCCGGATTTGTGTCGGGAAGGAATGATATTCTATCGTATACCATCGATTGTCTCCAGTTACCGCTAGACCTAGACTCTCGAAATACAAGCATGTCCCTAATCCTAGAAATTGATCACACCGTACAAAAAGCCGAGGTGAGTTGAAAATTCGGATGAAATATGCTGTGGGGACCCCGCGTCCTACAAGACGCTTGCAATCTTGGTTACTCAAATATGGGGTTCCGTCGTCTGAAATACCACAGCTGTACAGGGATCATCAACCCCGGCGTGCCTGACGCTCAGGCTCTGGCACCTGTGAGAACCAAAATCATCGATAATCCGAATATCAGGGGTACTTATTCTGCCTTATCCGTGAAGCCGACTGAGGCCGATAAAAAGATTATAATTTTTCGAATACACTGGTGTAATATGCCGAGGGAATATCAATGGTTCGGACTTGCACAAGCTTCTGCGGAGACGCGCTCGCCTCTAGGCTAAATGATCTTCCATAAGTACTGAGTTAGCCACAGCTGATTTAGGGTTTTATTCGATAACCCCACATTTAGTCGGGCCGGAAGAAATTTTTAGATTTCCCGTGGTTCTCATGACCAGAGATAAAGATTTCAAGGGTGTTTCAAAAGAATCTAGTGGCCTGCCTTTAAATATCGCAACCAGTCGTCGAATACCCTTGTAAGCGCAAGCTTGGTTGCGTCATTACATTGCATGAGAACCTTACATTTCGTGAGCTGCCTCGGTCTCTCAGGGGTCGGATCCAATGGCTGACAATCTCGGCACCAGGAACACAACAAGCACGGCATCACAGATCTCATGTAAGCCGTGCAAATCACGGTTTTGGAACTAGGCCCGAGTTTCGCTTGTTATTCGAATGTCACAACACCCCGCACGTGCGCAACGCTTCCCACCGTTTGCCGCTTTCTCAATTCGAAGTGAAGCCTCTCTGGGACTAGCTTCGGGACGATACATCGACAGTGCCAATGACCGTTGGTCTTGACAGCCAATCCCCCAAGCCCTGGAATGAGGACGGGTTGTCGAGACCGTCTCTACTTCGGCTTAAGGTTGTCTGAGATGCTGCACCAGAACCAGGTTCGTCACCTCGACGACCGGGGTCAAGGGAAATTAACGATAGTTCGTCTCGGACTATTCCTGAACCGAGTACGAAGTTCTGTACTCGCGACCCACTTGCAAACCTTAAGAACGCTTGATTTTCTTTGAGGACCTTTCAATAGCTTTGATATAATGTCGCGTTTGAGATGGGTCAACAAATTCAATTTTCGAGAATCCTACTTCGTATAATGCGGTTAAGATTCAAATAGACATTAGCAAGTTGAAACACGGCAGCTGAGAGTGATTGTGCCACCTTTTACCTTGGCCATTTTCTTCAGTTAACGATAACAGCACCATTTGGTATGGTATATGCATATATATATGTGTGTGTGTGTGTATGTGTTGAGCCGTCCAAAATTGTCAGCAAATACGAAGTATGTGAAAGAGGATTACAAAGTGGCGCACTCAGTGTATTCGCTCCGCAGAATCGCGTTCCTCTTGTTAGTCAGCAAAGGCGCAGTTGTATTAAACTTAATTATAAATGCTATTATTCTCATGGAGCTCATCACGTGTATAATTCCGAACCACTCCCTCGTAACTCGCAATTTCGCTTTCCGAGTCAACCACGATACCAGCCCCATCGCAGTCAATCTCAGCTCTCAATTGCGACCGATTCTATATCGCGTGCTTTTGAATGTGTGCTCTCACTTGGTCGCGAAAAGTCGAATTCTCCCATCGATAATCCAGCGCCATGGTGACGTTTCTATTGGAAAAGCCATCCAGTTAGTGGATTGTATCAATTCTTCGAATGAGACATCCGGAAGGGTAATTTTAGGTTGGAAATAAATTGCATCCGTTGTTTCAGGAACAGAAAGTAGTATAAATATTGACTGCAATACCTGCACGTTCGTTGTATTGGTGGTCCAGTTACCTGACATAAACATGCCCAAACCTATTAAAAAGTAGTTTATCCCAAAGAATGGCGGAGTCCTGTGTTTGCGCTGTTGATTTAATAACGTCGGCGAACATCGAATCCGAACTCTCGATTGCCTGATGTAGGTTGCTTTTGTGGATTTAGTTGGTTTGATGCTCCTATTTGAATTTGGCATCTCATACGAGGATTCTGAAAAGAAGATAGCTAGAAGCGAAACCTCTAAATCCCTGACGGCGGGCTTTCCCGTCATGGCTCACACGATGCTCGAAAATAGAGTAAAATTAACTCAAATAGATAGAATCTTCAGCAACGCGAGTCCGCCGGGTAGATGTTTAAATAAGAATGATAATTGATTCATCAACTACATAAACTCTTAAAAAAACTATTTAGTAGTAATATCCGTAAACCCATCACACCGACTATTCCTAATTAAATGCAAAGGCTTCTGTTAATTCTTTATTCTCATCCGTATTTGCTCCTGAAATATCAACATGTTTCAAGTTAGGAAATCGTTCACTTGCGACCCGCGCGAGTTGCCAAGCGTCTTGGTAGATATACGGTTGGGCGTCATGACTAGTAAAGCTCTTGATCGAAGGTGGAAGAAAACCGATAAGAAGGGTTCCATCCGTAATAGCTCCGTGTCTAGTGCTCGGAGAGATGATCGACGAGCCTATGGAAACTGACTCGAGTACTTCCATCGACGCTAAGCTCTGCATGATATCCAAATGTGACCAACCATCGCCCATAGTAAATGACTGACTGAGGTCAATGTATACTTTTCGCAAAGTATCCTTACGTTGTAGTAGGGCGTCACCAAACTCACGAAGAGTTGCTTCCTCGTCATCTGTAGCTATGGTGCCTCCGGATTCGTAGATAAAAACCTCTAGAAACGGAAAACTGTTCATAATTGAAATCAAATTCTCAGAGTCTACGGCGCTATATTCGAGGTGCAGTTCTCTGATCCCGTCGTGACGAGAAACGTCTGACATATTAGAAACCATATGTACTCTGAGGATACGTAGGTTTGGTGCTGCCACGAGGAGACTATCAATGCGGTCCAGGCTCGTTCCCCCTTCTGTAGCGCTGTCACCGATAGAAATTTCGGTGAGGGACGGGAAATAATTCGGTAGAAAAAGATTCTTGTCTAGATAATGATAGATTCTAAAATCGAGGTATTCCACTTTTGGGAGCATTAGAAGAGTTAGAGCAAAAATAAATTTGCTAGTGGGATGGTCGTCATATTCATCATCGCATTCGTCGTCAGAGGCAGGATCGTCAAAATGGTCCCTCGTGAGCCATTGTGACTCTGGCAATCGTATATTTCCGTCCGCATCATGCGATAATTTGCGAGCACGTTTCGCCACGGCTTCCCGCTGTTCGAATAAACACTCAATATTTTCTCTGTAATGATCCCATTCTGCTATACAGAGGGCCTTAACATGGCTCGCGAGATCGTTTCGGGTGATGAGAGTCCGGAATAAAGGGTAAAAGTTTGCCCTTATGGAAACGGAATGATACAATGTGGGTTCGACAATCCGGTGTAGCAACCTACAAGTCCTCGACAACGTGGCGAGAGATTTCGGAATGGTGCCGAAGAACCGAGAATATGTCGGATTTTTATCGGGCCAAGCAACTTCACTGCATATCAACCCCAAGATTTCGGTCGGGCAGAGAGAGTAGGGTTGGCATGACTTAAATGTCGCGCAGGAAGCTGTTGTGGCAGGGGCACAAACAGGTTGCAATGCGAAGGTTGCACATGAATGAGTTGCCGAGATCGCAAGATCGATTGGCAAAGTGGGCATGCGTTACAAAATTTTAAATTGCTTGCGTGCGATTGTTCAAAGGTAATCGGTCCGAATTTTGAGACAGACACGACCGATGGTTATAAGTTGTTTTGCTCCCAGGGCGACAAGTCCTTTAGAAGAAACAACATGTTCATTGTGTTGCAATGTGGATATGCTGCAGGGCGAGACTCGATTCGATTGCATGTCGCCGTGCCGCGCTTGTGCTTTCCGGCAAAAATTCGAATACGAGACGCCAATCCAAATCTGACTCAAAGAACTGCTGGCCCGAGTGTCTCGTCGTATTCGGCATGCGCGTGTCGACTGATAGGACCCACAACCCTAATTTCCACGACTGACTCACGTCCCTCAAGACAAGTCGACACGCTTTTCCATAGGCACGGAATGCGTGTCCACGTGTCGCATATTTGAATTCGGATAGTTCAGATTCTTATCTGGGACGATATCATGCATTGGTCTGCGATATTTGTGATTTTAATCTGCTCTTAGACTCATCTTAATATCACGTCATGTTTTTGGGGGTTTGTTCTTGATCTTGCGATGTGGACCAGCGCGGATCGATCCACCCAGAAATTATTTGCTGGAGCGCCGAGTCGGAAGATGCGGCAGGACGCAAATTGACGGGGCGACAGTTGCGAGCTTTGTCGAAAAACATTGGGCAAAACGCTGTCAAACAAAGGAGCACAAAAACCTGTTCATCTCGTAATCCACGGAGTTAATATATCCCCAATTCGGTGCGTCCCAACCAATCAACGTTTGCCTTCGGTTACAACACTACAACACAGTTGGAGCCTGCATGCCGACATCTTTTAGTCTATCGCAAAGAAGAGGTTTATGCCGACGCGAACCAGTTTGGAGATTTTGTGCAGAAGATTCGCGCCACTATGCTACCTCAACAAAAGTCAGTGCCACCTTCGCTAACTCAATTGATACAAGGCGGGAATCAGCTACTGAGCCACTCAATCACAGCTAATCACTGACCAGTTAAGTATATATGGATTGTAATATAAGATAAAACAATACATAAATCGGTTTATTTATTTGATCATAGTGATAGAAAATATTATGTTGTTTCGTTTTTATAAACTACCTCTTTGTTGGAGACCTTCATATATAGCAGTTTATAGAAAGAATACTATGATAAGATATGAGATTTGGTCGGATAGATGGTGGATTTACTTTATGATACTCAACCAAAAGATTCTACTTCCTACATTATAAACTACATTCCCCTATTATCGACAGTTACGGCTACCGAAATGGCCTATGGCTAAAACCCTTGCTGCTTCATACATGTTAACCAGTCCGCACGACAAGGGTCTCCGTATTCATAAGCCGCATAATTATTATAATCCTGACGGCCCATCACATTGCCACGTTTGAGATTCTTAATCCCCTCCATCTGTCGTTTTTGCATCAGATTTTGCCAGCATTTAGTATGCGCATCATCACATATTTTACGATTCCCCGATGTCGGCTTTGGGCTGCTCTGCTGCGTGGTGGTGATGGTGGGTTTCCCGTAATTTGGATTCGTCGGATATCCATTGTTATACTTGTTAGTGGTAGTCGGCCTTGGGTATTGGACTTGAGTTTGCGATGGATATCTAGCTGGAGTTGGTGACGGTTGCTGGGTTGGGGCAGCTTTGGTACTGGTTGGCTGAGGATTATTAGATGGATATCGAGCTGGCGGGGCATAACCCGAGTAGAAGTTCCGAAACTTGTTGATGTCTGTGTTCGTGAGCGGTCTTTCGCCTCCCATTGGGCGGACGGCTGGGGCCATGATTGCATTCTCGTCGAAAGCGTGGCCGAGACCCATCACGTGTCCGAACTCGTGAAGGAACATGTCATGAAAGAGTGTGGGATTCCATCTGTTATTCGCCGTGCTGGTGTCGTTCAATCGAACGTAGCCTGTGAGTTGGCCGCTTCTAGTGTCAGGGCCAACACCGGAGTAACCCAAGGTAAAGGCGTTGCTGAAATTTGGTTCCTCGCCATCCCTCTTGATAATTGAGATTGTAACATTGGGGTTATTGTTATCCTTGGTATATGTAAAATTGCTGAGGTTACCCCACTTTTGCAGCGCCCTGGTGATTCCGGCTTCCATGGTGGTTTGATCCAGACCTCTAATCACACCATCTAGTTGCCAGCGGAATGCGAAGCCCTCGGGCCATTTTTGGCTGGCATCTGGGGAGGCTTGACGTTTAGCAAGACCTCCCTCAAGAGCAAGTGAAGCGTGACCGCATGCCAATCCCATGTTGTATGAATGAAAGTATTGGTATAAATATCAACTCAGTTGATATAGCGAAATACTAGGGTTATGTTGTGAAAATGCGGTGTTAGCTTGTAGAAAATAATTATGAAAGTCCGGCTTTTCGAGGTACAAAGGAAAAACAAAAAAAGTTTTGAAACGAAAGTATGGAGAAGTTGCTTGCTCTAAAGCTAGAATCATGCATCACCGAAAGTTGCGACGAAGCCTTA